>JBAMJV010010881.1:0-45130 GCA_037951105.1 Echinarachnius parma | reverse complement strand
CTTTTATCATCACCATCCGAGAGCCTTTAGGTTCAAACCCGGGCAGATCAGATGAATGCTTTTTCATGCTGGCTGACTTTTCATCGGATGCGTCCGGACGCATCCGATGAAACGGCCAGCATGAATGGTACAGAGGAGAAAAAAGTCGATAGAATAGGCGATGAAATGAAGAGAAATAGGCGATTAAATTCTCCTACTTTAGAGTAGGTGAAAAATACCGATGAAAATGGTCCGGCTAAAGCAGTGTAACGCGCGCTTTTTCGGAACACGGCATGCGATAATATTATACTGCGCCAGGATATAGCTCGTGTAAGTTGAACCTCAAGTATCGTGCACGTGTTTTTTGTTGACGTTTTGTTTACGTATAAATTGATTCGTTTTACTTGTATGTCGCATGAATATAAAGGTTTTAAAAACAAATTAAATTCATGTACATCGTTATAATAATATATTTATTGTAAAGCATATATTTATAAAACCAAATGATGAACAGAACAATATTTAAAACGGATCCAATCCACTAATCTGCCAGCAAGCGATTGCGCAACAAGTCTTCACTTCCGGCCAGTGAATGCAAAAGGCGATTAAATTCCCCTGTAGTTAGGCAGCTAAGGGCCTGAAATCATAACAATTGTGCACAAAATGAAAAAAGCATGGAATTTTCACAGTAAATTCTTATCATCATAACGTTTAATTTTTCCCGTGGAAGTTTCTTAATTATGATCTTGAGGGGCGGGAGAGGGTCTTGAAAAAAAGGGGGTTCAAAATGAATTTTTACATCATTTCATTGGTACATATCATGACTTAGCGCTTTTATTGACATGATTATGGGATAAAAGTGACCCGAGAGAATCATAATGTCCACCATTATAATAATATATGTTTATTTTAGGGGGGTAAATGGGAGGGGGTATGGTGGGACCCCCTCCTCACCTTTTTTCATCTGTCGAAAGTTTCACTTGCGTTTCTGTTTGCATATATTAACATAAAAGTGTAATATGATGTTGAACATTTCATTGCAGGGGTTAGGTAATTGGAGGGGGGAAGTGGGTGTAATGGAGAAAAGGGGGAACTTCCCCCCCCCCCCCCTTCGCCCTAAATGTTCTCACTTTTTGTTATAAGTGCACTCATTTTTATAGATTAGCGTATGATGACTGTACATGTCATGGCAGGGTTGGGTAAAGTAGGAGGGGTAGGGGGTGGGTGGAGCATAGGGGGAATACTACCCCCCCCCCCCCTCCCCTCAGATGTTCCTCTTTAGTTTAAGTTGTGCTCATGTTTGTGTGTGTTTGACTATGATGTGATTTTGTAAATCTGTTGGCTTTGATTCTGTATCGGGGGAGGAGGGGGGGGGGGGGGGGAAGGTGGGAGGGAATCTACCTCCCCCCTACTTTTCTCCATTCGCCAAAAGTTGACTTGAATATTTGTAATTTTTTCTTGTTTTGTTTACCTTGCAGGAGCGGGGGGAAAAGGGTATATAGAATTAACTGCCCATACTTTGCTCCAGGTAGGCCTTGGTAGTTCCAAAATTGTTCAACATATTGTAATTTTAAAACAATAATGGGTGGACAATTTGGGGACTGGAGTAGTGAAATGGTGAGGTGTTTTTTGCGTAAGTATTTCGCATTTCTACTTACAATATTCATGCTCTAGTTAGGTAACTATGTTGCACTTATCATCACTTTTTTCATAATATCCACAGGGTATTAGTTCATTAAAATTATCGGAAGCTTCTGTAAATACGGTCCACCCTAGTCATCCCTCGATCCCCATCTTGCCGGGCTATACGTGCATATTCATATTCAACAGTTAACATGCTTTTACTAAGTTTACTTTATAGGCGCGAACCTATATTGTTTTAAATAACTTATTTCTAACAATTTAATATTATTTTAAAAAGGCTAGAACACTGCAGAACATTTCTCCAACAAAATCAGACCTTGAACAACATCTGCAAAGTCATGTGAAACAATAGGTACGCCAAGTAAACTTGCACATAATATAGCCCGGCAAGATGGGTTCGAGGGGTGATGACTAGGGTGGACCTTATTTACAGAAGCTTCAGAAAATGTTGATCAATGAACTATGATTAAGTAAAAAGCAGTTATCATTCAAAAGAGCCATTAAAACACAAAAGGGCGCTCTCTAAACACTGATCAGTTTCAACCATTACAAATAAAATGTTGTACATGTGATGTTTTGTTGAAATAGTGATTAGATAAAGAGATATTCAACAACTATTTAAAAAACCTTTTTGTACATTTTTGAGATTGTAATGTTATAGTGCAGGTTTTTGTAACTAAAAGTCAGTTTTGGATATGAACTAAGATCGAGTAGTATACATCACAATTTGAACTTTTTATCATCATCTGAAATTCTGAACAATTCCCGCAAACTGTTTGACGTATTGATAAGGTGTCTATCCATCCAAAACATTATGGGGGTATTACTGGTGTTGACTTTCTATACACAAATAAAGCGATTGTCAAAAGAGCATTATACGATAGGCGCCAGTATGGCGAATGAAGCCGTACTAGTTCAATGATTCAATTATATCGAACCAGGTGGTACCTTACTCCATTGTTCATGACAACAAAAGATCATGAGACAAACACAAATAACATTCTGTTCTGAATGAATAGAAGTGATTACATTACGTTTCGGTTGAAATGTAATAAGCCAAACAGATTACTTATGGTAGTGCGTTAGGTATGATTGATAATGCCGAGAGCGAGTTGAATCTTTCCACCTTCTGTTTGCCAAGTATTATTATTATCGGCAAGTACAAAGTCATGATTCAAAAAAGAGATCATCAACAGATATATAAAAAAAAAACATCTTTAGTATATTTTTGAAAAAAAGTTTGGGAGTTATATACTTCTTTAGTAAACTCATCGAATACATGTGGGTCTCACATGTATTCCAACCGGATTATATCACATATGTCAGCTGTTTCTCAACAGATTTTGATTAAATAACTTCTTGTTTTATCTTTAAAATCACGTGCTCTTCCAAGAATTCGACTTAATTGTTAATTTCCCCACAAATTAACTTTTTATCAAAGCGCCCTCAAAACCATCACCAAACTACATCCCTTTAACACAAACAACATTCGTATATCTCATATAATCATAATGTCCACCATTATAATAATATATGTTTATTTTGGGGGGTAAATGGGAGGGGGTAGGGTGGGACCCCTTCCTCACTTTTGTTCATCTGTCGAAAGTTTCACTTGCGTTTCTGTTTGCATATATTAACATAAAAGTGTAATATGATGTTGAACATTTCATTGCAGGGGTTAGGTAATTGGAGGGGGAAGTGGGTGTAATGGAGAAAAGGGGGAACTTCCCCCCCCCCCCTTCGCCCTAAATGTTCTCACTTTTTGTTATAAGTGCACTCATTTTTATAGATTACCGTATGATGACTGTACATGTCATGGCAGGGTTGGGTAAAGTAGGAGGGGTAGGGGGTGGGTGGAGCATAGGGGGAATACTACCCCCCCCCCCCCTCCCCTCAGATGTTCCTCTTTAGTTTAAGTTGTGCTCATGTTTGTGTGTGTTTGACTATGATGTGATTTTGTAAATCTGTTGGCTTTGATTCTGTATCGGGGGAGGGGGGGGGGGGGGGGGGGGAAGGTGGGAGGGAATCTACCTCCCCCCTACTTTTCTCCATTCGCCAAAAGTTGACTTGAATATTTGTCATTTTTTCTTGTTTTGTTTACCTTGCAGGAGCGGGGGAAAAAGGGTCCCCCGCTTATCTATCTAAAGCCAAGAGATTTACAAAATCACACACAAACACACACAAAAATTAGCATCTTTAAACAAAAAATTAACATCTGAGGGGGGGGGGGGGGGGGGGGGTAGTATTCCCCCTATTCACTAACCACCCTAAGCCCCCCCCCCCCCTTTTTTTTGTTTACCATACCCTGCCATGACATGTTCACAGTCATCATAAGCTAATCTATAAAAACACGATTTTGTTTGCTTTTTTTTAATGAGTGCACTTTTAACAAAAAGTGACACAATTGAGGGGGGAGGGGGGGGGGGAGGTCCCCCTTCCCCCCTCCAATTACCCAACCCCTGCCATGAAATGCATCATGAATGCATAACATCATAGTACACGTTTATGTTGATATATATGCACACAGAAACGCAAGTGAAACTTTCCGACAGAGGAGAATAGTGAGGTGGGGGTTCTAACCCACTCCTCATATTTACCCCCCAAAATAATCATATGAGACCGGCTCCCAGAGAATGGGTGTAAAGTCGGGATGGGTCTTTATTACTTAGAGCCTCAAAATCATAAAATATTGTCTTTGCTGAAATTTTTAACTTTATGGGATTTGATACTTACATGTTTCATCTACATTCTCTGAAAATTTCAGGTCCTTAGTCTAATTTTTTATGCCGTAAATAATGATTTTTCTAAGCAACCTTCATTTCGGTTTCGACCAGAAACTCAGTAAATCCGCGCTGGCTGATCATGATCGATTGTGTAACGAACGCGCCAGCTATGTGTGTGTGATTCGACCGTACCGCCGCGACGAGCTGCAAGAAGAAAGCACTGTAGTTGTACAGTGATTGGTCAGACTAACCTGAATAGAGTTGTATTGTCCGTGTGTTGTACATTTCCAGGAAGCGTTCGCGGCATTTAACTTACTGTATAGTAAACGAGTAGTTGGTTTGTTTATAATTCTATGGGTACCGCATTGATTCGCGCCTGGGCATACCGCAAGTGTGCTGTGTGCGTGTGCAGCGTACCATATCATACGGTATCAAACTGCCCTTTTCTTTTGTCTACCGTGGTACAGCGGCGGTATGGTGAATATGATGCGGTTGGTTACGGCGGTACGTACATACACAATACACCGCGGTTGTAATACATGCACATCAAAGGGCAGCACATGGGCTAGTTTGTCGATCAACTGAGACTTAGGGCTGAGGCTTTGTACAATTACGTAATACCGGCGTAAGCGTTGCTGATTGGCCGATGAATAACAGTATAACTGCATGCATTATTTCGTTTGCTGATCGATTACGAAAAGCGGAAAGGTGAAAGCGAACCGTTCAACTTCTCGCTCGGTGTGTGAGAATGCTTTTTCTGAATGGATGCAAAACTTTAGAAGCGATTTTCTCCGTTGTTTGACAAATCACTGGGCTCTGGTCCATGTTATTAATTTGCGTTTTTCTAGCCTTCAAGAAACTCATACTTATCAAGTTGTATATCATTTTAAAGCTGAAATCCTAGAGAATTCAATACACTAACAATCTCAATTTTAATAATTCCCGATGAATTACCCAAAGTGACAGAGCCGGTCACATATATTAATATAATGGTGGACATTATGATTCTCTCGGTTCACTTTTATCCCATAATCATGTCAATAAAAGCGCTATGTCATGTTAAGTACCAATGAAATGATGTAAAAATTCACTTTGCACCCCCCTTTTTTCAAGACCCTCTCCCGCCCCTCAAGGTCATAATTAAGAAACTTCCACGGCAAAAATTAAACGTTATGATGATAAGAATTTACTGTGAAAATGTCATGCTTTTTTCATTTTTTTTTTTCTTACCCTTAGCCGCCTAACTACTGCAACTATGAACGCGACAGAGGATAAGTGGCGAGTTCACCGTTGTTTACATAAGAAATTCCATCGGTATTTTTCATTGGTATTTTCATCGGTAAGGCAAGCATGAAAATGGTATAAGAGCAAAGCTCTTACCACTAGACCTGGCACTGGAGATTTCTTTTGTTGGGAGGGCAGACAGTCGCGTTATACTATCGGAACTATGTAAAATGTATCATTTAATCCATTAAAAATTAAACCAGTTATAAATAAGCAGCAACAAGATTATTTTATATAATTAGATAGATAATATATTATAAAGGGAGGGAAGAGGCAGCCCACAACATCCCACCCACATGTAAACCAGTGCAAACATACACACGCGCATAACTTACACACGAACAAAATGCAATACAAATCACGGCATACATGCAATAATCAGTTAATAAATAAAATAGGCTTATGAATATGTATTTTTAAAAGTATAGTGTTGATTGGCAACAAACACAATTTAATGTTGTATTCAATTTATTTCATTTTCCAATAATATGGTTAATTAAGAACTTTGTAATCATTTTGTTATAAATGTTATTCGATATAATTTTCTATAAAATAATTATTCTAGATCTTCTTCTTCTTCTTCCGCAAAGGTGTCGCCCGTGGGAGGCTTGTGTGCGATCACGGGAGCTTTCTTCACCATCAGTTTACAGACGACATCGAGCAGGATAACATCAATCAGGAAATAAAATACTTCGAGGAGGTCGTAGTAGTTATCGTGCACGATGTCATTCTGGATGTCACCTTGGACCTCATCAACACCATCATCATCCAGTTCGTTAATTGAATAGTCGGACAGCGATGTCACACATGTCAAAGTATCGTCATCGCTATAGTCATCGGCAATACCGTGGCAGGATAGGTCGTCATCACTGAGTGATGATACGGTGAACGAGCCGATTGATGAGTCCGCTAGGAAATGATTGTCGACACCATCATCGCCATCATCAACACCATCATCGTCCAATTCTTCAATCGAAAAGTCGGACAGCGATGTCACACATGTCAAAGTGTCGTCATCGCTATAGTCGTCGGCGAAACCGTGGCAGGATAGGTCGTCATCACTGAGTGATGATACGGTGAACGAGCCGATTGATGAGTCCGCTAGGGAATGATTGTCGACACCATCATCGCCATCATCAACACCATCATCGTCCAATTCTTCAATGGAATAGTCGGACAGCGATGTCACACATGTCAAAGTGTCGTCATCGCTATAGTCGTCGGCGATACCGTGGCAGGATAGGTCGTCATCACTTAGTCATGATACGGTGAGCGAGTCGGTTGATGAGTCCGCTAGGGAACGATTGTCGATGGCCGTTTCATTCAAATTTTCATTCAACTTTCGACTTTCGTTATCGTCTTTGACTAAAAAAGACAGATCAGACGCGATGATGAAGCTGGTGGTATCCGCGTCGTCGTTCCCGTTTGCGAGGTATTCTAGGCGGAGGTCATTGATGTCGATGATATCTTCTTTCAAGCTCCAAACTGACGTCGCGGGGATTGCCTCGGAGGCGTTATCCTCAGCAATCGTGTGAAACTTTGAGAGGAAAATTATGATATAAAAACAAAAAGTGTTTAGTCTCAGCCAAAATGTAAACAGTTATTGACGAAAATTGCTTTTGACGACTCTGAAAGAAAAGTCAAAGCAGTAGTGATTAGAAGAGTAGTATAGCGTATAAAATAGGCCTAGATCAACAGACTAAACATAACGTTACATAACACGATTGAGAATATGGAAATATAATTGGACTTATACGGTCGTTGTATTATTTAAGAAAGGAAAAGGAAAATGAAAATTAGGAACACATATAACTGTAGAAGGAAAACAGTATCGGTTTATAAAAAATAAAAAAAAAAGATCGTAGGCCTTTAGACAGACTGACGTTTTAAACTTTGTTTCAAGACGAAACTATATCGATAAAACTGAAACATAATTGTCTTTAATATTGACATTTTTAATTATCGCGTTTGTATTGTGTGGTCATTATTAATTTGAAGTCTTCATATGATTTTGTAAATGGAAATACAAGTTAATCTAGTTTGAAAACACATAGAATAATTGCCTCCTTGAGTGGGCTATTTTTTTTCTTCGAATAAAGCTAATACATAAAGACATTCAATGCAAACTAGTAATAATTCAATTTGATTTTTAAAATGTTGAACGGCAAAATATCGTACAATAATCCTACAGATATTACTATGACATTCAATGCTAAACAATTATGTTCAGTTTGATTTGAAAAAATGTTTAACGGAATGATATTATACCATAATCCTACAGATGTTACATTGACATTCAATGCTAAATAATTGTATATTCAATTTGATTTCAATATGTTGAACGACACACAAATGCGTATGCTAACCTGTATCATAACTTGCCGAACGTCATAAGCCGTCAAGTCACCTGGCTTACCGTCAGGATCAGCATCTGTAATATGTTTGAAAATTTTTTGAAAAAAAAACGGGAAAACCTTGATTAAAAAATGGTTAAAAAAAGGGTTCGACATAATTATTTACAAGTCATTAGTTTTTGTGCGAGTTATTTAAAATGTAATCACTGTCGGTTTTTTAATTAAGAGTATAATGAATAATAAGTAATTACTTACGTTTTTTAAATACAATATTTTGTAACACCCAAAACAGTCTTTGTTATGATTATCTTTTTTTTTTTCTTTTTTTTTACCTAATACCAGTCTAGACATTTATTGTACTTACTTATACAGCAGCAACATAGTCGTCGCAAACCAATGATAAGATTTCGTATCTTTCGAGAGAAAATTGTATGATATTTGGAAGCCATTTTCAAGAGAAAACGAGAACGTTCAAGCAAGTGCAAGAATAATTCATAAAAGAATGAGTTTATCATCCTTAGAGCTAGCACGCATAGCGTTACAATGTAAACACAACCATGACAACTTCTATTGTGACGTAATGCCAGCGTGATAAAGCTAAAAATAGACGAGCCACTCTGATTGGTCAACAGTTTCTTGTCTAAGCAAAGCGCGCGCGAAATTTACGCAGCATGCAATAATCGGTCAATATGACGTCATTTTAATATAACGTGTAATGTTTGATGTCTTCTTAATAATAATAATAATAATAACGTATTTGTATAGCGCATACTGAAGGCCAGCCTCTAAGCGCTTTGAGAAGAAAGTTGTAGATAGAGTCTATGTTTTCCTAATTAATCATTGTAATTAACTTATTGTGTTCCCAGATTATTTTAGAAAAATTAAAATGTTTGTCGGATTTTCAAATCCATTTTGACGGATAATCAGTGTATGTTTTATCTGACTTAGCACTCATAATCATATATACTATCCGTATTTTACACTGGACATGAGTTGTACATGTATAATGTTGAATACTTTGTGCAGAGGTAATGGAATTTGATTAATACGAAATATAGGATTTTCGGTCAATTTCGTAAGTTGGCCACACGAGTTCATTTTGTGTGCATTCAATTTCGCCGATTTTGTCACCGCAGCTGTATTTTGCAGTTCAAATTTGTTTTTTAGCATTCGAATTCATATAACAAACATTCGAAAACATTTTGTTTGCAAAAGAGCTAAATCGTATGAACAAAATGCAATTTTGAACCACAATTGCAAGCCTTCAGCTCAATTTCGCGAAATAGAATGACACGCTTATCAAAACTAATGAGAAGCTTACGAAATTGGCCGAGAAAACCTATATTAGATTACAATTGATTTGTTTTATCATGCATGAAGCATTTAATATGGTAAATATAAAGGGATGAAATGCACTTCGAAAGCTGTATATTGAATTGTGATCATGTGTAGATGATCGAGTTTGATTTATAAGGAATACTAAATTGAAATGTATTCATGTGTTAAATAGATATTACAGTTCTGGTCAAACATACTTTATAACTAAAACTTGTAAGTTATCACGAAAAACTAACATTTATAATTAAATGATGCTTGAATTGTAGAAAAACATAAACATTTATGTTACAGGGGTGTTTTTTTATTTATTTTTTTGTATTGAAATAGCAACCGATAACACAAGAGGGCGCTCTCCAGACACCTCAAGCAGAGACGTATATAGTTCTGTATACTAATTGTGCTTGTTAAACAAAAAAATAGTGTAAACTTGGAAAAAAGCTTTTGCTTGCAGGCAATATTGCTTGTTTTGTATGCATATCGATTCAAGCAAAAGGCTAGCACAAGTAGCTTGGCCAACTCAAACATTGGGCGATATGCATGTGCATCCATGTTTGACAATCAACTTCTTTATACACGATTTGGGCCTTAAAACACAACATACACACACGCACACACACACGCACTCACACACACACGCACACACACACACACAGAAAAAAAAAGACACATAATCCGAACACATACATAAACGCACACAAACACATACTCACGCACGCACACCCACTCACAAGAAAATGACACTCACAAGTGACACTCAGTATTGACAAACACAAGGCTGTTATAAGAGAAAGGTCTGCATTGATTGAACGTAAGTTTATGATAAGCTTAATTCCTGCCATATTAAAACAAAACAATTTTCATCTGTAAATGTAATATGTCCATCAGTTGGTACAAATGCAATAATATTTGATTTAATTTTCACTAGAATATTTTGTGTGGTCATTGTTATTTTGTATTAAATTATAGATATGTTATGCCTTGTATTTAAAAATAAAAATAAATACAATTCATACCGTGCGCCTAAAATGGTACAAAGGATTATTTTGTAATGCACTACAATAATATTCAAATCAACCGTGTCTGGTGTCATTTTAAAGTATAGATTTCCATAAATTGTATTGAGCTTAATGTCCCAGTCACACAATCCCATAAAGCATTTCCGTAAAAGCCACAACATGCCATTTTCGTAAAATGTGATGAGTCGTGGCTTCTCTTCCGTAGTAGACATAAATACCCGTATCGTCATGGGGTTTACTCTTATCCGACCGTCCAGCTAGCGGAATATAACGAACGATTTTTCGGGCTACTTCCGTAGCTGATATTTCGTGACATTTACAGCATCTTCGAGACCGAAAAAAATCAGTCTATGTTCCGCTGATTGTTACACTGATTATATAATTATATCTAAATGATTATTTTCCTGATCGATTGTAGGCTACCTGTTTGTTTTGACACACGGTAGGTCGTCAAATCTATACCAAGGAGTATAGGACACGGGAGTTACATCTATTTAAATCATTTTGTCTCTGACTTCCGTTCCCATGCAGGTCTCCAGTTGTTGAAGGAAACTTCCGCAAGTCTGGAATTGCAAGAAGCATGTTCAGGAGCTTTGTTCGTAGTTAACGATATCGACAAATATCGTCGCGAACAAGACACTCACGGAGGGTCTCGGGTCAATCTGCCTGGTCCAGGAGAGGACAAAGCTCACATCATGATCAGTTATCAGCACTCCAACCAAGCCACCATGATCAGAGCGAAGGAATACCTCGAGAGCAATGGATACAACGTGTGGATGGATGTTGACAAGATTGGTAATAACGTTTTTACTGATTTGCATTAATGTGTTACATGTACACATGAGAGAATTATAATGGGTGTATCCGTTTTTTAAATGGGGGAGGGGGCACAAATGTTCAGGGTCATCGATGAGAAAGCTCGAAGCTCGAAGAAAATGTTCAACCGAAAATGCCGAATGACACCCGGCTCCCTACAAGCGGACCAGGGACACAACCCCAATATATGACCTGAAGAGTTTGAGTTTGATGTTTTATTATCCAAACATACACCACTGCATCAACATAATAATACAAGGCGAATGTTAAAGGGGACCACCAGGCAAAGAACAACACATTATTATATGTGTTGGTACGTTTTGTGATACCAAATAGATACCTAACATTTTGCAAAGGGTTGTGTGATTCATAAACAAAGCAATTAATTTCCCCCACTTACGGAACCACTGCTATTTCCTGGTTCCATTCGGGCCAACCATTTGCGAGTGCGCAATAATGCTATTCACGCGCACGTTTGTAAACAATAGATTCCCGGGCAATTCGTTCGCTCTGCATACATTGTAATTCACAGCACACATAGCAGTCTGCGTAATTCAGACCGCATGAACGCATGCTTTAGAATGGTGATGCGTTTCCAATATTTTTTTTTCTTTCTGGAAACATATTTTTGTGAACTTGTTGATGGAATGGAATACTAAAGATGTTACCTTTCTTTAATAAGAATATTATTTTTGGGTGGTGGTACCCTTTAACATAGGTATGTAATCATGTTAATGGATAAATGGGACCAGAACATAGCATAAAATGCTAATCATGTCTTGTACCCCTAACACAAAAGTATCACAGCAATGAGAGCGTAATATATGAATGATTGTTGAATAAATACGGTACCTGTCCTGAGCTAAACAAGCTAATCTACATCTAAGCTAAATTATGGTTGGTTAGATATAAGGCTTTGGCATTATACAATCTATGTATAAAACTATATAGCATATAAAGACTATAATATTTATTAGAAAGCAAGAACCTTGGTTCAAAATTCAACGAAAAATAACGTTATGAATATTGACCGCTATGAATAGCGACCATTACCCTTATGACATGTATGAATAGCGAGGTTATCCTGTATATCGTCACTCACAGTACAGAAGTCCATACCAACTCTGATGTCAACGAAGGCCAAATACCGCGAATACGTTTGTAACTTGATTAGCCCACATCCAAGGTATAATCCAAAGCATAGAATGAATGATGACGGTTCACTGCTAGATGCATTCAAAGTAGTATTGATTGGTTTTCGTAGTATACTCCGAATATAATTATCTAGTTATCAACGATGTAGCTTGAAATTGCTGACGCGACAATTACAAATAATTATGTGGCATGTGGAAGGTGAAAGCATCCATGCATAGGTCACAAATGATCCGGGCGCCGTACAATTTTTCTCCCTACGGCGGATTTTCTACGATTTTGGAAAATTGTGATATCGTACGATGTCTGTGGTATTTTAGAGTAGCTGTCACATATTCTTCGGGGCCCGTACATAATTATGACCTTTGTCTTAAAATAAAACATAAATCTCACGGCTCCCGTGAACACAACCTAAGTGCCCGTACGGGTGCCTTACGGTGCTATTACGGTGACTCCACGGTACCCGTACGATTTGAGTGGCCAAATATTCAGTCTCAACATCGTACGATATTCGAAAAAAAAGGCTGCGATGTCCGTGCTGTGCCCGTGCGATGCCCTTGCGGTGACCGTGCGATGCTCTCTACGATGCGTCTACGGGCTTACGGGAAGTAAAACATCGTACGATGGATTTTTTTTTTAAACTCCGCGTTAAACAAATTTTTGACATCGTACGGCGAGGAAAAATGCAACGGCGACCGTACGATAGCCACGGCACCCGTGCGGGCGCCGCAAGATTCCCGCAAGATTTTACCGAAAAGTGGCATCGAACGGGCGCCGTAGCCCAAATCGGAGCATTTGTGACCGTAGCATTAGTGAAATTCATACAAATAGTCTTATTTGATTTGAAAAAAGTATCGCCGTATTTGTTTTATTTACTTTATATACATCAAGAGGGAGACATATTGGACGCAATGGCCAGTGCTGTCCAGAAGGCTGTTGTTGTTCTAGTGTGCATGAGTCAGCAGTATAAGGACAGCTACTCCTGCAGAACAGGTAACATCAATTTATGAAGCATTTACATCATTAGTACATGTACATGCGTCAGGTTCTAACTCTATAAACTGTATAATATATAATAACGTATCTGAAATGTTTGGAGATCGGCTGATTCGAACATTCAAAGAGAGTCCATAATATCAACATTGCAGTTACCACGCATGTGCCTGTTACATATGTGATCAGCAGAATTTTTCTTATCATAACAAGGCGAATAACTCACGTCATGAAATAAATACGATCTCAACAACAATCGTTTTCAGCATGATGAGAAATATAGTTATTTCAAATAATTGTTTTTAAGACAGGATATGAATTGCATTTCATTTATGACAAGTCCATAAGCGAAACCAATTGTAGATCCGATGTGAAATTAATGATAGCATTCTTGAATTCCAGAAGCAACATATGCGTACACTCTGAAGAAGGACATCATCCCGCTGAAACTCCAGGAAGGGTACACACCCGACGACTGGCTAGGGGCTCTCATAGGGATGAAGCTCTACTACCCGATGTACTCACAGGAACAATTAAATACCAATCTACCGCGACTAATCGGCAATCTTGGAAAGAGGGGCAAATCAGAATATCCAGTAGTTCCTGCACGTATCCAAGAAGGTAAGGAAACCGCTGCAGCGCGCTGTATGCGAACACTTGGTTAACTGATATTATGCAAGGTCTCGAACAATACGCAACGAATATTGTATTTCAATGATTTACTAAATCTACTTTCCTTGTCCATTTGTCAACAATAGTTGGTAATGAACCTGTTCTTCACGCTTCTTCGGGTTCAACGGACGAACCAGAATCTGGGACATCAAGAGAAGAACAACACGCTCCACAACAGCTACGAGCTAAACCCCTGCAATCTGATGCCGTCGCATTTTGGAGCAAGGATAAAGTTCACGACTGGCTGAAATCCATCGGTCTCGATGCGACTACGAATTCAAATATACAGACGCTGAGCGGGACGCGCATAGCACATATCCGTAGCCTGATGGACCGCGCCCCCGAGTACTGCCTCAAGGCAATGGAAAAGGAGTACGGGTTGAGATTCGGGGACGTCCTTTCGTTTGTGTCCGCACTGGAAAGCCTTTAAAAATCACGAATGGTCATACACTCTGGATGATTACTTATAGGATACCACCACCCAAAAAGTATGTTCCTTTAAATGAAAGGTAACATCTTTAGTAGTCCATTCCATCAAGAAGTTCAGGAAAATATGTTTCCAGAAAGAACACAATTGGAAAAAGCATCACCATTCTAGTTGTACTGTGTGTAGCGTTTTGATATTTGCGGTCTTGGGATTCCTTAAATGGCATGTACATGGTTAGATTTTATGTACAGTTTGATACAGTCACTATCATTCTTTCATGGCACCTGTTCGAATATGTGGACATATATACAGCTACTTTTGGGATTTTCTGAACATGCTGAAAATAATGTATATGGTCATGCGTCGTGAGGTCGCCTCCTTTTGCGTTACATGCCATTTTGGGCTTCTGCGGGACAATGTTACAGTTGAGAGCAAATATTTTCTGAGGAAGACCCCCTACCCTATCAAAACTATACATTTTCCGAAAGGAAATTTTCCAAGGAACCCAAATAGGCACTCAGAATTAACACTGGGTGTACAGGTAATTATTCATATTAACCAAAACATGAAATTTTGTTTAAAGTTTTAGAGGTCAATAATTTCCTGATAACTTTTTCTTAAAGTAGCTCTAGACAAGAAATTATAATGTTTTCTTGCAGAGCAGACTTAGACCTTTACAGCAATATAATATTGTATGGGGTAAATTATTATTTTACAAGAGATTTTTTCATTCATACTTTATTAATTTTTTAATTTTTAATAATCATTAATTTTCAGTAAGTAGGAGTCACTAGATGAATGGAATATAAAGTAAAGCCTAAATATGATGAGCCATAATACAGTTTGATAAGTAAACTTTCATTTGATACCAAATTTGTTTTCTGAAACCTTTTATTTTTTAAGATATTAACGTTTTTACCAAGAATTCACCAAATGTATCAGTCAAGATTGTGCCCCCATTGAGTCTGTACAGGAAACCCCCAATTTTCTTTGTTTGTGTTGATTTAATATAAATTTGATTTGGCAAAGACACTTTTCAATCATTTGACATTGAAGTTCAATGTTTTAGCTTTCATTTGATACAACATTGTTGCTATACATCCAGTTTTCACAAAGTTATTGACGTTTTAAGAAAAATTGCACTTTGAGAGGCATTTTCCAATATACTTTGTACACGGGCGCCGCTTCCTTCGGCGCCGCTTCCTGTGCCACCCTCTTGCTCCAACCTTCAAATAGCTGTATCTCCATTTTGGAAAGAGGTATACCTTTGAAACTTTGCATACAGATAGCATTCTGGTAGTTCTTTAAAATGATACCAAATTTGTTAGGAAAGGTTTTGTAGTTTTTAAAATAATTAAGAAAATGTTTACAAAAAATCCCCAAATGTAACGGTGCCACCCTATTTGGGAGGCGAGTTCATGACACATGACCATATATATGACCATCCGTACATTTAAGTTTATTTAACTTAGTCGTTTTATAATGATTTATTGTAAATATGCAATCATATTGTTATGATTGCTTCGTAGCAGATGTTTCAAGAAAGAATATTATGCATTTTGGAAGTTGAAATATATTGATGATGTCTATAAATTGTATAAATCATTTATATGTGGAAAAGTATACAAGGTAGCGCAGTGTATATATGAAGAACAAGAATCCTGTAGTATGGTCAAATAAATAATGTTCTCATGCAATAAAACAAAAGTGAAAAGATAAAAGGAAAAATTATTTGATTTATGTAACCCTCTATGTACAGGAATATTGAGAAAAAAAACCTTCGCTCAAAAGGTTATTCAAAAAGCCAAGAGAGAATATTAGAAGATACGGTAATCGATTCACTCATTTGGCTAATACTTGAAAAAGGTAAATTATCTTAATGATAAAAATAATAATAAATGCGTACATATGGAAGCAATTGTAAATACAACAACTGATTATATTGTAAACACCGGAAAATTTTGTAGAAGAATTTGCTGAATACTATTTTGTAAAACGAGTAAAGAACATTTGATTGCAAAAAAAGGTACAAACACAAATTAAACAAAATAATAAAGACAAAGAGATATCCATAATGATAATAACTAGAGGGATCTTCGACTGCGCGCAGTCGAAAATTATGCCTCCGATATCACGCAATTTTTATACCAAGCCCAAATTAACTTGCACTGAATAAATACTGTAAACTCAATATTGATGGTAATTCATCAACCAGATCTTGAGATATCACAATTATCACATTTTGGCATTTACATGTATAATAAGTCCTGTGACCTTGACCTTTGACCTCATGACCCTTAGATTGCAGTGCTACATTGGCTCCATAAGATACATTCGGTACCAAATGTGATTGAAATCTGACATTCATTTTTTTTGAATTTTTACAATTACAAGCTAGTTCGCATCTATGAATTCTGTGACCTTGAACTTTGACCTCATGACCCCAACATTGTATGGCTTCATTGGCTCTCTATAATACATTTACATACCTATTTTGATTGAAATTTGACATTCGGTTCTTCAGATTTTGCCATTACAAGCTATTTTTGCAGATATATTGCGCCCTGTGACATTGACCTTTGACCTCATGACCCCCAAAATCTAATCAGATCATTGTCACCCCAATATGTACACTCAAGTTTTAAATTGATTCGTCAACCGGTTCTTGAGATATCGCGAGAACAAAAACGGTACGGACGGACGGACGGACGGACGGACAACCCGAAAACATAATGCCTCTGGCCACTTCGTTGGCGGAGGCATAATACAATGTTGATAATTATGTTCTATCTTGATCACATCCATATTTTGTATGTAAATGTAAGCAATCCAATCCCGGACTTGATCGTATACCGTATGTCGTATATCAACGTTTTCCTGTATTATTATGTTACTAAAGAGAACTATGAATAAAATCTGGAATACCAGTGTAATCCCGGATCATTGTACTCATTTTACATCAATTCATATCTCTAAAAAGGATAAAGACAAACAATTGTTGTCATCATAGTTTTATTGTCCAATTGTATTGCATAAGTTTCACTAAAATATTGGAAAAAATTATACATGTACGATGGATGGGGTATGTAGAACAAAAATATAATTTTGCCTAAATTCCAATTTGTTTTTCGTCAAAAAAGAAGTACGATTTACATTATAATATTATTACTCGAAAGTGATATTTAAAGGGATAGTTGAGTTTTAGTGAAACTGAATTTTAGTAACCAAAACCTGCATCATTACATTACAAACTAATAGTTATAACTAGAAAGGAACACAAAATTACAAATGACGTAGTAAAGATCATGTTATCATTCAAAAGGAGCCGTTAAAATGTAAGAGGGCGCTCTCTAAACACTCATCGGTTTCAACCATTTTGAATAAAATATTGTGCATGTGATGCTTTGTTGAAATAGTGATTAGATAGAGAAATAACCAACAACTATTTAAATACCTATTTTGTAACTTTTTGAAAAGAGGAAGCATTTTTTTTTTATTTGTAACGGCTGGTTCAAAATTCTATAATAAACCCGGTGCCCCGGGTTTATTACAAATTGTTATATTTATGGCTATTTCAGCCGTTTCTGAACCGATTTTGATCAAACAAAGATGATTTTATTGTTTAAATATTATGCTCTTTCAAATGTTACACTCAGTTTTTCATTACCTCACAAACCAATTAAGTAGTCTAGCGCCCTCTTTACCAAAACTCAACTTTCCCTTTAAACATCATTATGTAACAGGAGACACACTCATACTCTCTTTCTTGATATTAAATAGGCGTATGATCTATCAATTGTAAATTGATAGGATATCGGTATTCGTGGTAAACTTTTATCTTATTTGGAAACATTTATCTAATCGTAGACCCTAAGTCAGTGGCGTAGCGTGGTCGGACTGATGGGAAGGAGGGGGGGGGGGGGGGGCACACCTTATGTATTTCTTTGTTTTGTCAAAAAAGGTTCCCTTATGTTTCCTATTGTTTATTTTGGTTTATAATGGGGGGGGGGGGGGGCACATCGTCCCCCCCCCCCTTCCCCGTCGTTAAGTACTCCGAGACAAAACGAGTTCATAATAGATTGCCTCAAGGAAGTATATTGAGCCTCATTCTATTTAATATCATCTTACCTGATATACTGGTGGCGGTTGATGAATATAATAATAATAATATTGAATATTTATATTGCGCAATATCCACCTAAATACCTTATGTCAAATATATGTGTATGCTGACGATTTTGTCATTTGGTTTCCTGAGAAGAACGTGCAAATGTTATGTAATAGAGTTCTAGATTACTTAGATGTGCTGAATAATTGGTTTATGAGATGGAGGTTCAGAATATCAAAGAACAGACCACACATAATTATGTTGTTTAAAAATGGGAAGAATAATGTTGATATATGAAATTAAATGATGCTGTTGTAGACAGTAAGGAGCTTTAAAGGTATAATTCTATGCATTTCCCACCAATTGAAACCCCACAAATCATGTCTAGTCAGCACTGAAGGTCTATAAAACCATGCAAAATGAAACTCTTCAAAGAGGCATATGGCGGCCATTTTAAAAATTTGATTATCATGGATTTAAGGATCAACATTTTATTTGATCTTTATAATAATATCAAATATGAATTCCCTACCCACAATAGCTCCTTTATTCATGTCGGTCATTTTGAAAATTGGCCGCCATATTGGATTTCAGGTTGCAAAATTTGTCTGATCATCATAGTAATATCAAATTTGAATTCTTCACCCAATACAACCCCATCAAATGTGTTCTAATTAGCACTGAGGGCCTAACCATTCAGAGTAAGAGCATTCATGGTGGTTGATTGCGGCCAGTTTGAAATTTGGCTCTTTAAACAAAATGATAACAGGCTTTTTACTTAGTTGTTTGTAATTTTGTATATCTCGCGAGCATGGTGGAGTTATAACTATTAGTTTTGTTTTTTTTGCGGGGGGGGGGGGGGTTTGGTTACTAAAATTCAGTTTTACCAAAACTGTACTCTCTATGCCAAAACTGCATGAACTATCCCTTTAAGAGTTAAGTCCAAATCAAGTTTGCAGCAGCGGTCAAATTATTTATTTGGATACACGAACAGACTCAAATCAGTTATCATGGTTATACACTCAAGTTTTGTTTCTCTCCGAATACACAAATACATGCATTATAAACACGAGCACATGAATGCACGAACTCGCAGGCACACTACACACACGCGCACGCACACACACACACACACACACACACACACACACACACACACACACACACACACACACACGCACACGCACACACACGCACACACACACACACACACACACACACACACACACACACACACACACACACACACACACACACACACACACACACACACACGCACACACACACAAACATAAACACGTAGCCCGCCTACAAAGACTTACACCTTTGTCTATTTCATCTTCTGACACAGTCGGTGTTGATTCAGAATATCGGGATTTTCCACACACCAATACCAGCGATGGATATGTGGTTTGGTTTGGTTTTGGCTCGAATTATTTTTTTTTTCTGTTAACACCTACACATTTAAAAAGGGTCAATAAATTTAAGTGACACTCTTTAATGTTATTTATATCATAAACAAAACAAAGTCTCGGTTGGTCAGTCGTCAAGTGCACTTATGTCCAATGTTTATGTCTTCATGTTATATATTATCGAGTAAAACAATGTATTAGACGAAACTAGAATATTGTGTGACCGCATCATCAAATTTCACGAAATTAATGAGTCTGCAATACTCATTGCATGGGCATACGGGAACATTTTTTTTCAGAGGAGGTGAGGTAATTTACCCGAATAATTATCTTTCCCATTTTTTACCTGTTATGCAAATACTTAAAAAAATGTCTTCACCACTTTGTTACCCAAAACAAGGTTTTTGATTGTTCAGTCCGAATATGACTCGAATTTACCCAAATATGAGTCGGTATGCCATAAAATGACATGGTTTTTCCCAGATGAATGAATTTGCCCGTATATTACATGAATTTGCCCGAAAATTACTTGAATTTGCCCGAAAATGACATGAGTTTGCCCGAATATGACATGAACCTGCACGAATATGGCCCTTTTCAAAACTCTTTGGGGGGGGGGGGGGGCTGCAGCTTCTAGCCCCTCCGCCTCGTATGCCACGTAAATCAATAAAATCTAGTATTAGTATATAGTATCTAGCAAAAAGGAAAGTAGACCAGAATAATGCGGTTTGCGAACTTTTTATAGAATATTGCAACATATTATAATTATTCTAGCACATAAGCGTTTATACATGAACACTCATAACAAACGATAATAAAGAGCATGCCAACATTTATCATAACATGCATGAGTCTGCCCACATCCCGCCCCCCCCCCCCCCCCCCCCCCCCCAACCCCAACTGCACAGCTGCCTCGGCAGCAAACGATCCATATTTGTAATCTTATACATTAATTGCGATGTATATTTTTACCCTATATGGATTAAACCTAGCACAGATTACTAATCCCAAATAAGTCCATGGGTCGAACTATTTGTTAGACTTTATGGGCCAATATTAGCATAACTAGATGTATCCAACTGTCGACAAAAGCTTTTTATGTACAACAATTGATTTATTGATTTTTTTGAAATGCAGGCTATGATGTTTCTTTAAAATAACACGATAGCACAATTTGGTAAATTGTATGTACATTTACTTTGAATTCGTGATATCTATTTACATATAAGTTAACAAATCAGTTACAGCGTTAATATCCACCCAAACTTGTAAGGTTACTAATTATTAATCATTTAATTTAAATCCATGGTTTCTTCAACTAGGCAATATTCCTTTGAAAATACAAGTAAAATATTAACACAATTACATCTTCAGCGAACAAAAAACATGCTAAATAAACTTTTTTATATGTAAGTACAGTATATATTTGTTTCCATAACTCAAAACGTTTGCGCTGTTTTATAGCTACGCGCATCTTTTACTGAATCATTATTTTATCACTCACATATATATATACAAGAGCCGAAATATATCAAACAATGTTATTGGTATTTCAGTATAGCATAACATTCATCGTAACTATATACTAGATAGCTATGTTATACAATCTAATACTTTCCACAATTAAATATTAATACATCAGTGGGAATAACCACTAACCTCTATAATGCAAGTTCGCATTTCAAATTCAATTTAGATTTACTGCATATCAACAAAGAATGTATGAAAGTAAGAATTTCGATATTGAGTAAAGTCGCTGTAGGTTTACTTTTTGCATTTTGTCTGCTTAATTGTTTTAAAATGGTATTTGATATTTAGTAATTATTGTTGTTGTTGATGCTTAAGGATATGACTTCTTTATTCCCGATGCGTCTTTTTTTATTTAATTGAATTAGAAATACATGTATTTAATATGATGATTGAATTCATTTTATTCAGTAAATTGTTACATAATGTATTATATTGTATTACGTTTAAGCCCTGCATTGACAGTTATGCGTCATGTCCTGGGCTATATGTAAGAGTCTGTTTACCTTTACTCTTGTTCCTTTGTTGAATTGACAATAAAGTGATATAAAAAATTAAAAAATACATTTAGTATAACCTTCCATTTATATATGATACGCATTATGAAACACACATCAGTGAAGAGGTCTATCATTAGAAAACGTGTTCAAGATTCATGTACAATTGTGAATGTGTCGTGATTGGTGTTTGTACTGTGCACATTTTTCCAAATGAAAAATAAAAACGTTCATGGTTTCCTTTAATAATCAAACACTGTGTGTTACTCTTAGATTTAGTATTCTGTCTGCCTCAGTCCCAACGGGATCCTCAACCAAAAACTCGTTCGATGTGATCCTCTCAATCCATAAACATGCGATGTATCAGTTGTTTTGCCTTATGCTTAATTTGAAATTATTTGTTAATTGTATTTAGTTAACTAGTTTATTATGTTTTTAAGGTACCCAGCCTACAAGCTATGCTTTCAAGGGGCACCTCAACCATTTGTTGATTTTCTTGCATTTTATGTATTTTTATATTTTGTTGAGAAAAAAAAAAAAAAAAAAAAACCCTGATAAACAACATAACTTGATATAGGGAGATCTTTGCGAACGACTATTCAGCGATCGTCAGACTCTAATGCCCGGCGCAGACAGAGCCGACTCGATCCGATCCGACTGGTTTTCAGCCTGATTAACTCAGTATGCGCTGCCTCAGGACTCCGGTTTTGCCAGTCAAGTGCCAGTCGGAGGTCATTCGAGGCCGATTCAACATTATGGATCGGCTACGACTGAGCGAAACTGACTCCAGCCTGACTGAAAACCAGTCGGATCGGGTCGAGTCGGCTCTTTCTGCGCCGGGCTTTAGGCCCGAATTCGCATCGGTGGCAAAACTAAAGTCCAAACATAACCAGTAACTGTTCGAACCGTATCACTCATGGGATATTTGAGTAGCCCTTTGTCTATATTACGAATGCTAATCTGTCTGCAAATACATCAAGACAAGGTGTCTCTATATATCCCAGTCGTAGCATCATCGGTCACTAAGTTGCGCCCTGGATCATCCAGAACATTATATTTCTGATAGTGACCGGTTATAACATGACTGGAATGTGAAGCGACCGATTGTCCTGAAGCCTATTTATTTATTTTCATGGACTGATTAGACAATTGGCTAGTACATGACAATAGCCCGGACTAACGTTGTGCTACTGATGGGAATTCAGGCATAAAAATTCAATGACAACCAAATTCATTATCACACTTTTTACTTCATCTACATGAGTTTGTCTTGTGGTCCGACGGGAGATTTTACCATTGAAGTCTTCAAGGAAATTACAAAAAAGAAGATATCGCTAAGGCCTTGGGAAACGCCCACATCCTTATTGTGTTTAATTCGAATATATGACTCCCTTTTTGATTTGCTAGAATCTAGATGATATATCATTGCTGAAGACCTTGCGACTCAGAGTCATCGTCATCACGGTGTATTACTTGATCGTGTAGATGTTGAGATTCTCGAATGTCGTGGTCGTGGTAGGTGTGCTGAAGTCCTTGTGAGCCAGACTCACCGCCATCATGCGACTTGACGGTGAAGGAGTCGGTTTGGGTGCTTCTGATATCTTGATCATGATGATGGTGAGATGATTGTTCTCGCATATCATGGTAGGTATGCTGAAGCTCTTGGGAATTAGTCATAGCACCATCATACCACTTGATAGTGGAGGAGTCGGTGTTGCTGCTTCCGATACCTCGATCGTCAGGAAGATGAGATGTTTCTTCTCGCATATCATGGTAGGTATGCTGAAGCTCTTGTGAATCGGTCATACCACCATCATACAACTCCACGGTGGAGTTGGTTTGGATGTTTCCGATACCTTGATTATGTAGATTATTAGGTGATTGTTCTCGCATATCATGGTAGGTATGCTGAAGCCCCTGTGAATCAGTCTTAACGCCATCGTGTAACTCGACGGTGGCGGAGTTGGTATTGATGCTACTGACGCGTTGACCATGCTGATGATATTTAGGCGATTGTTCTCGCATATCATGATAGGTGTGGCAAAGACCATAGGAATCTGATATTCCCCCATCTTTGCCGTCTGCGGAATAAGATTGTGTCTTCGCACTGATGTCTTGGTCTCCCCTCGTTACGAGATAACCTTCATCATCAATTTCACTTCCTAAGAAATTAGGGGCGCAATGTATGCCATCCTTCAGAGGTGAAGCTGATGGATCTCCGGTGGTAAAGTATGTATGCTGGAGAGGTTCGGGTGAGGACTGGTCATCAACAGGTAAGTCACGATTGACAGTAGTAATAGTCGTCGATGTGGAAGAGCGAGCCTTCCTTGTTAGGATCCCCATTTCCTCTGGAGTTTCGTATCCATTGTGTGAGGGGTCGTCGGTTTCATCTAGGTGGCGACTGTTTCCAGCTAGAATCTTGAAGGGGACGGCATTTACGGATGCCCTTAAAGACTTTCTCTCTTCCGTTAGAGGAACGAGGTATCCTTCGTCGTCAAAGACTTTTACCGACTTTACATCTGTAACTTGGCCTTGAGGAACTGCCTCTAGGTTTTTCTGATCGTCATTTGTTGGAAACTTCCCTTTAGACAGGGGCTTGGGTGAATCCTGTTTGTTGTCATCTGCGTGATTTGTGTCATTTTCTCCTCTTGTTTGAAAGGAAAGAGGATCGGGGACTGGTGCATAACCATCATGTCCATCTTCTCCTTTTCCAAATGTGGATAAATTACCGGTGACGCCAGAGCTAGTGCAAATCTTTACACTATTCCAAGACCTCTCTGGTAGTTTGTCGAAATCGGGAATGGCTTCGTAGATGTTACAGGTTGATTTTGCGTAGTAAGTAAAATCTGGATCTCCGTCATCATGGTCATCATTAAATTGATTATTCTGGAGACATTCTCTTACCGGACGTAGGCCTACAGCTTCTCCGGACGCCGATGGGGTATCTGGTAGAGATCTCGTCACTTCGTAATTTTCCTGCAATCAAAACAAGACAAAACAAAACGGTTATGTTATTCATATCTTTTTTCGATTCTTGCAAACAAACTCATCAATTATAATTTTCTTGTTCAGGTAATAACATTAGAGCTGAGGGAGTATTTATAGAATATTGCAGTTTGGTGTTATTAGTGAATAAAAGTATTCTTGGTAAAAGGAGAGAGTAAGCTTGTCAAAAAAAAATACTTATAACTTCAGCAGTTCTCACATTTCTCGATGCGTGTATTCGCAAACTGGAACGATGGATAGGGAACGATTTTTCGATTTTCTCTTTCGTCATAACGATAAGTATAATGTTAGTATCAAACGCTTTATATGATTACTTGCCGAACTTGCCGTTTTGGGTTAAGATACATGTACATTTTCAATGAATCAAAGTAACCCACCCTCTGTTCAAACTGTTGTAGATGTCTTCGCCGCTTCAGATGCGCCCATCGGATGAAGATCAGTAAAAGTATGACAGTTGTCACAGAGAGCGCTGCAATTATTAGCCAGTTGGTTAGTCCAACTTTGGTCCTGGCTGAATAAAAATAGACACTGCAAATGTGAACATTACATCAAGAGGTATTTATGTTATATTTTGCAACTGTGATACTCGTGTTTTAACCTTAGCCCATTCATCATTTTGTGCACATGTCAACAAAGTAACTTTAGATCCCCTTTAAGTAACCTTTCCTGTTGGAATCATCACACCGTTTTTGCATACATCCCTGGCTATGGTAGCGTACAAAGTTATACAGATGATACTACCAACATGTTTATGACTATTCCTACCAGCTTGTGCGGAGTTCGTTGTCCAAGAAGTTGTCGTGTCCTTGAATCTAATCCGGGGATCAGCAGATGAAATGGCCACGACTTGGTTTGAGGATGGATGGGTTGTCAAATCTGAAGCACTCGGGTCTGATTCAAACGTTGTTCTGAGAAAGGATTCGCCTTTTACTATAGTGAATGGGGAGAAAAAATCATAATAACAGGCAATTCATACTTACGTCTAGCACTGGCTCGGCACTGGATAAATCTACTGCCGAGCCAGTGCTAGACGAAAAAGCCGACCATTCATACTCGGCATCAACAGTGGATAACTGACGCGCAAGTATAAATACAACAGTGGATCGAAAAGCTGTCTAGGACATGACTGGGCATGCGCACTAGTACACTTCTATTGTGACGTAACGATGACTTGCAAATTCTGAACGCGCAATACCGTAATGCGCATGCGCAACCTTGTGCTAGACGAGGTGTCTAGCATCAACAGTGGATCAACAGTGGATCAAAGTTATGCCAGGCTGAGCACAGACTGATGCTAGACATTCCATTCATATCTGCGTCTAGCAGTGGATTTATCCAGTGCTGAGCCATTGCTAGACGTAAGTATGAATTGCCTGTAAGCTACATTCACATTAGCCTATCCGATAGGCGTCGGGCTTTTTGGCAAGTACTAATCGCGTTATGGAGACGGAAAACCGGCGGGCCCGAACAACCGGCGAACCCGAACCCGAGCGCGAAGCGCGAGCGCCTATCATCAGTCGTGAACTTATCATTATTCATATATGTTTATTGTATGTATGACGAATGTATTTTCATGCATGATTCATAAGCCTTGCAGGTGAACTCGGCCACAGCGCACAGAGCGTGTACAAAGTCAATGGCGCACTGTGCTGTGTGTGACTGTGTGTGACTGGCCGAGTTCTCTGGCCACTGCATGCACTACGGAGTTCATATGACGTTACAGCCTCATCGCTCATTGGCCTATTTTGGTCCATGTCACATAAATATTCATGAAAGAGCTTTGCAGGGGGTTCGTAGATTTTCTACGAACGAAACAAAGTAAGTAAAAGAAAGTTAACTGTTCGCATTAACGACTGATGATAGGCGTTCGGGATAGGGTTCGGGCTCGCCGGTTGTTCCGTCTCCATAACGCGATTAGTACTTGCTAGAAAGCCCGACGCCTATAGGCTACATTCACATGTAATGAAATGCATGGAATATTGACTGTTAATTCTTGTTTTGTTTTATGTTAGTACTACGATTTGCTTTTCCTGAAAGGGGGGGGGGGGCAAATATGGAGTTAAGATTTCCCCGAAGTGAGTAGTGTGGGGCGATTAATTTGCATTATTTATCATTACAGAGGGGGCATGCGTGGACAATTAGCCCCCTCTCTCTCATCCTAAACACCCCTAGCCATTGTTGTGCATACCTGCTACGAAGCCCACCAAGAAGCCGGATGCAGTGCCTTGGCCGTCGCTCGTGAAGATCACCGTGAGAGACGAGCTGGATGATGTGAAATCCCAAGATGTATGTCCGTTGTCATAGTAACCACTTAGATGCTTCCATCGCGGTGAACCTACGGCGAAGCTTTCAACGCCTTCCCCAATATGGAGAACATCTGTACCTAATTCTGTGTCGAACTGGACGAACTTAATCCTGATGACGAATGTTTCAGGCGCTCGAAGATGCCAAATGTTGTAGGCATTGTTGGAATATCTGTCCGGCATGTCCGGAGAGTGTGGAGATGATTTGGCTAAGACCTGTCCTTCGTGAGTAAAGACCTCTTCTGTAAACAAATTAAACAGATACATATGTCTTTTTCAACAGTCTTCATTGCATACCATGTCACGATGACGTTAGCTGGAAGTGAGACCTACTATTTTGTCATTGTGAGTATAGATTCGTTATTTTATAATGCAATATTTGAATTATCACGAATTATGGTTATAATTAAAGGGAGTTTTGGTATAGAGAATACAATGTTGGCCAAACTGAATGTTAGTAACCAAAACCTGCACCATTACATTACAAACTGATAGTTATATCATTACCATGCTCGAAAGGTATACATTTCAAACGACTAAGTAAAAAGCCTGTTACCATCAATCAGAGCCGTTCAAGGGACTTAGTAACATTGTCCAAATCCTCAAAATCCAATTGGAATTATAGCGATTCCCTCATACCTAATTATATTCATATTAACAATTAAATCATGGGACAGGTTTCGATTTTTCATATTTCCCTTTCATTAAAAAGGAGTTTACGATTGAAGTTTTCAAATATTAAACAATCCAACGGATCGTAAAAACCGTGTACAAAGTGAGTGCAATGAGTTAGTGAATATCACTTTGCATTTTTGCTCATTACTCGGCCATATAACGTCCATTTAACTTAAAATTTGTACACAACACCAGATAACCACAATATACATTGTATCAACCACTCATCACTTTTTGCACATGTAAACAAAGTTACTAGATCCCTTTAAAACTCAAGAGGGCGCTAAATAGATCTAAATAGATCTTTTGTAATTTTTTGAAAAGTCATTGTAATTTTTTTTTTTATTATTGAACTATTGTGGTGCCGCACAATAATTACAAATTGTTACATAATACATATACCAGCCGTTTCTGAACCGATTTTGACCAAATAAGTTTATTCTGTCATTAAAAGTGTATGACACTCAGTTTTTCATTACCTCACAAACAATTATTGTGTGCAGCGCCCTCTATACCAAAACTCAACTTTCCCTTTAACCGAACAATGTCAGGAAGCGGATAATTGGTCTATTCTGTCTATTCACTATGAAAAATAACCTCAGAGAATCTGTAATGGTGCATTCCTTCAAAATATACAGAAAAGGATAAACTTTACAACAAAAGATAAGACAATATAAGAATTGGGGAGTTGAGTAGGCGTACCTGAATAATTCATTGACATTACGATCATGTGAACGCGCAGGCGTCTATCCCTATTTGGGAAGTGAATCCTGATCCAGGCAGCGTTACTAACAGATAGTACGTCACTGGGATGGACGCTCCCGGTAAATCGTGCTAGTCTGGTGTCATCGTCGATGTTAGATCCATCACCGATCTCCAAAATCTCACTGTAGTCTTGGAAACAAAGGTGTTCGAAGGAGATGCTGATTCTGTGATCGAGCGACGTGTTGAAGGTCAGCGAAGTCCATTTTAAGAATATTGTGCCAGTATGTACCCTTGAAATCATGGCATCATCACTTTCAGTAGAGAAAACGAGGCTGGATTTTTCGGGAACAAAGGAGTGATCTATAAAACAAAATTACGAAGAAATATAACTCGATGTATATCGCCAAATTGATCAGCAGGAGAGCGACAAAGACGGCTTTGGAGAGCCCCCCGCGCTTGTCTAGGCCAGCGGAGAGTGGCAAATGGGCGGTGAATTTAGGCCAAATCTCACCGTAGTCATGGTAGTGCTGACGGCGTGCAGTTAAGTTCGACCGATAGTTCTGCATTTAACAATACTAAGGTTTTGATTTTAACACACAAGCGCCTGTTATAATACTAATTCAACAATGTTGATCAAGTATTTTGGCCAATATCGATGTTTTCGGTAACATTCCCAATACTGTTATTTCGCTTTAATGTAAAGATTAGCACCCAAATTGCTATGAAATTTACTATTTGAGCATTTAAGGGAATAGTAACATTGTCCAAATCCTCAAAATCCAATTTGAATTCTAGCGGTTCTATCATACCTTGTTTTATTTGTATTAACAATAAAAGCATGGGACAGGTTTCGGTTTTTCAAATTTCCATTTTGTTCAAAAGATATTTACGATTAAAATGTTCGGATATGAAATTATATACGGGACCTTTTCAGCCGTGTACAAAGTGCAGTGAGTAAGTGAATATCACTTTGCATTTTCGCTCAAAATTTCTCGGCCAAATAACATCCAATTAACTTGAAATTTTCACACATTACTTTCTGGACATACTGTATCATATCACACTAATACACATTTTATTAACCACGTATCACTTTTTGCACTTGTCAACAAAGTTACAAGATCCCTTTATAAGGTACGAAATAAAACATTACGTTTACCATCAGATTCAATTTAACCGCATATACTCTGCATGCAAATGCTTTGCAAACGCACATGTGCACGGCGTGCGGTCTAGTCGACCAATAGCCGGCCCAGCGAAGAGGGGCCAACGGGCAGTGAACATAGCACTGGCGTGCTGACGGCATGCATGAAGTTCCACCAATATTTATGTATTTAACGATAAGTAAATTTCGGATTTTACCAAACAGGCCATTTTTATACTAGTTCAACGGTATCGATTAATTAGTTTTGCCGATAGACATGTTTTCGGTAACTTTTCCAATACTGTTATTTGGCTTTTAAATGGTAAAGATTTTGGAAGATAAATACATATAACTACATAACATCCACTGAGGGCCAAAGTGCGATTGTAATAGGCTACGTTTGATGGTTTCATTTTATCGTGTTTCAAACAATTATGGTTATAAAAAGGTTATGGAGCGATATGGAGAAATAGATACTTACGAGATGATGTAGACTCATCATGAGGCCTGAAAGCACGCATCCGTATGGAAAACCCTGTACTTGTATTGTAACCGTTACTACTGAAAATGATCTTGAATGACGACGCCGTCGGAGTAAGCTCAGCTGCCAAGCTTTCTGGCTCATGAACACCACTGAACGTTCTCCACTTGTTACAGAAGTCACCTCCGATCAAAAATGGGTCTCCACCGTCCCCGAAGAATAAGAAATCATCAGCAGCGTCTGTGTTGAAGCGAGTTACATTGACCAATACAGAGAGTCCTTCGGGAACTCGGATGTCCCATAATTGGAAAGCATTGTTTGAATAGTTGTCTGGGTGATTTGTCGTATTAATGAAAAAGTCAATGTCCTCCTCCAACAGTTCGTCTGTAATTAAAGAAAGTAAGGACATTTCCTATTAACATGAAACGAAGTAGGCCGATAGGTATTCATCCGTTTACTACGAAATAAGTGAACAAATCGAGTACGCCTATACGAATCTGGAAAAATCTCCATCTATGAAATAATCCTGGTAAAATATTTGATGTGCTAATTTGACATTTCTATGTGACCTATATAAGTTATCATTGTCAAATGTCCAAACGATTTAAAAATGAATTACAGGATACATTAGCATGATTACATTTTGTCCTTAGGTTTTCCTTCATTAAAAAAAATATATATGTTTGGGGTCATTTAATGTTAAACAAGGACATTTTAATCTGAAAACATGATGTGTTAATATCCAATCATCCAATTTGGTAGCCTAAATGGAGAAAATACCAAGGAGTACCAATTTTCACTGTGTTAATGTATGGTTTTAGTTTCCCATATTAAAAGATAGCAGGAATTAAAAAGGAATATGAATATGGGATCATGATAAACAAATATTTCAGAAGATTTAAAAAAAAAGCCAATACAATCAACAACTGAATCATATTAATAATTTGTAAACATTTCAACATTGTCCTCTTTGCCGGATCATGTAGTTTTAATTTTCATTAAGTATTTATCAAATAGTTTGTTAATTTGCTTATCAGTGTATTATACCATTTATACGGGGGCCCCGTTGCAGAAAGAGATAAAATCGATTGTAATTTACAATTACTTGTAAGTCAGAAAATTTGCGCATTTCAACCAATCAGATTTACGCATTTAGAACACATAATCTGACTTTTAACTCACAATCGATTGTATCTCTTTCTACAACGGGGCCAGGGTGTTATATTAAAAAAAAACTCTGCACTTTTGATTGTGATTAATTCAAGTATGGCATAGATTCAATTCATACTGAAGCAGAATATAGCTTTAAAATTTAAATTTGTATTGAATGTGGTATTGTTGCGTATACTTCACACTCAATTTCACATAATTAATGAATATTTTCAAAAGTAGGATTCAACATTTGGTTGGAAACAAAATTTCTGTACAAAATTGAGAAGTGTTCAAGTCAATGAGTGTTTAGGCGATTGAGTATCGCACAATGGTTATTGTCCACCCGGCCGTCTGGTTGCACTTGATATTATTGAAATCAAGTCCATAGCAACTATTCATGCGGCATCAGGCGATGCATAGCCCTGGATATCTAGGGCAAGCCTATGTGTGTACAGGTGGAATACATACACACACACACTCATTGAATTGCACACAGTTTCTTAATTTGTACAGAAGTTTTTGTATCTACTTTTGAACATATTTATTAATCTCACTAAAAATTAAAGCGAATTATGTAACGCGACCACATCGAAGACAAAATTACACTTTTCTGCTTCAATATGAATATAATTTATGCAATACTTGTTGAATTATTCAAAATCAAAAGTGCCAAGAGTTTGATTTAACATCCAGTATATTATATTTATTTGACGATATTCTTGGGGGTTCATGCCAGTATCGCCACAAAACATGCAAACACAAAATGCAGCAATGAAGTTGCTGAATTGTAACACAAATAATGATAATAATTTCTGACAAAAATATATAACATGTACAAGAGACAGGAACTTCTTAACTATGGTATGTTCCCTCACTTAAGTTAAATATAATAACTTGTGATTATTACATACCTGCCAAAGGAGTTGAGGTGATATTGACTACCAACAAAGTGTAATACCGTAGCAACGCCAATATTCGGTCCTACTTGTATTTGATACTCATGTAGACATTGACAAATCAATGCATTGGATGCATGGTCTACAAAGATATTTACGATGCAAATATCATGATTCAATTTTATATTTCAAATATGCAAATTTTCCGACTTTAGATCGGAGACTTTGTTTAACAAAACGTTTACTCTACGATGCCGAGTACTAGTGGATCGACAGTATATACCCCATACCGTTTGTCATCCATTATCTGGTCCCTGTCGAACAGAACTACACGTGACACAAACTTTATATTGCTAATATATATACTAGACCGATCAAACTGGTTCGTGTTTAGTGAAGATGAAATATGGTTTTACTCAAAGATTATAATGATAGATGCCACACGGTAAACCCAGGGTGTCGATGATTTGAACATCTTATTGATGACCACGTATTGCCTCATTTAAGGGGAACGCCAATATATATCAATCGTGTTCTTTCAATATTCGGTTTGAATCGTGCGCGAACTCTTTAAACATACAATTTAATAAAATGTGTACGTTCTACTAAATTATTTCAAGAACATAATGTGGGATTGTTAACTTTAGGGTCCCAATAAGAATGCATCTTGTTCGTGGAGATATTGTAATGAAATATTCCAGAAGATACCCACCTAATACAGACCATGTTTTAGATTACTTGCGGTGAAGTCACCTGTAACCACGCAGCATTAGATATGGACAATACATCGCTTGGGAGATGGTTTCTTTGAAATCGCACCAAACGTGTGTTTTCTCCCGTTGATATTCCATCTCCAATCTCCAAAAAGTTATAATCTATTTGGTCATTAACAATATACCCCCAATAGAACACAAATGAACTGAATTCGAATAGTATCCTTCTGTCCTCGGTCGTGTTGAATGTCCATAGTGGTTTATCGTCTCCTGTCCTAGAAGCGTTGTCCAAGTCACTTGTCGTCAGGGTAATGAAACTGTCATCTTCAAGAAAGTAGTGTTCTGCAAACAATAAAGAGGTAATTGAATGAAGTCAACTATACAATTACATTATGTTTTTGTTATATTGTATTATGTCAAATAATATAATTACGTTTAATTATCATATTATTATTAGATAAATATTATAATGTGTTTCAGAATAAAAATTCATAATGCAGCTGATATTATCTAACATTATTTTGTTCCCTTTTTCAAAATATTTTCCTTTCATAAAAATAGGACTTGGGTAGTTTTGGAACAGTCGGTCAATGATAAGAATGTAATTGATCACTGTGCTACTATTAGATACAAAAGTAGTCTTATATGATATGAAAATGTACATTTTGTTGGTTCGTAGATAAAACTAATTCCAAATAATAATACAATATCACATTTCTAAACTGTGATTTTTTTGTTCACTGCTAGAACTCGAGTAACTAATTGTTATACAAGAACAAAAGTTACACGAGAGAAAAAAAGTTCAGAAAACGTACGAGGAGATACTGATATTGTTTGTATTATAATGTTGACCTTATAAGGTTAATTTGTTGCTATGATTTTAATAATTTGTACAATATAGGAATTGGAATACCTACCTTGTAACTGGCATGACGATGGGTTGTAGAACGCGGCCAACCACAGAACAAAACATGGGAATAAGGTCAGGTTTTTCTTGGACATCTTCACAGTTTTTACAAAAACTCGTAGCCTCACTGGACACCTGGGTGAATTGTTTTATACAGAATAATTCTATTATGCAGTTAATGTACCCGTAGAGCAAAATACAAATCACACCCAGATGTGTTCATCAAAGCACTTTAGCAAAAACATGTACATTGGTCGATCAGAGATTTCAGCAGCATATACCGATTTCAGAGAGCCCTCAAATTCACGACAGCTTCTGCAAAGGGTGCTGAAGCACACGTCTCTATCTTGAAGGATCGAATCAAATTGTGATTGGTCGATCCCAACTCCGCGAATGGCTCGAAACTCCGATCACGAGTCTTGACCGAGCGTCCACACTGCTGGGCAGGCCTTTGGGGGCTGCACGTGGAAGGGGGTGTTAATAGTTACTTAAAATGTGGAATTATGGCTTATTATTATTGTATTCTTCATCTTCATGAAGGAACAGATATTAAATGTGTATTTACGCTCCAAAAACTCTTTTCGATACCCAAATTCGGATAGAAAATAAAATCCCATGGGACCAATAATATGAAATTTCGTATAAAGAAAATCCCCGCAACGAAATAACTTTTTGAAACATTTTTTCCTTGCACTTATTGGTATAATTCATGTATTACATCAACACTTTTCACTCTTCAAATACTGTTGTATTGCTTGGGCCCCTTTAACGTGTTAGCCCGGAAAACTAGCGGTAGGGCATTTTGTTATGGGCCTAGTTTTTTTTGGTGTATGGATATTAACTATCATCTTCTTAGGCAATCAGTTTAGTTGTGCAAGCGGGGGTAGGTCAGTGTCAAAGGCCATTGCAGTACCTCCTCAAAAGTGCTTTTGTATTAGCTGGGGTGCTACCCCCCCCCCCCCCCCCCCAAAAAAAAAGGGCCCCAAACGCCCCAACTTCCCAGGGACCAGGCATCTGATGTGTGAAAGCAATTATGTATCCTTGTAGACTAGTATCGAGTGTGTGGGTGATACTTGGACAATAAAAAGAAAAAAAGAAAGATTGCATTAAATTTGAATGATTAATTATGAGTACACCCTTACATGTGAAGGTAATGAAACTAAAACTATATGAACGTACATCAGTTGAAAGAAAAGCATTTGTCATTTATTTTGGTTTTAAGTGCCTTCCATTGTAAATATTATACTTTGTTGAACATTAAAATAAATACACGAATTAACGGAATTAAATGAAATAAATAAGTTTAGTTGTTAGGTATATTGCATAAGCTTTCTTTTAAGGAAAAACTATATGTTGACTTGTAACCATGTTGTATAATGTGCCTTCCATTGTAAATATTATTCTTAGTTCGAAATACAATTAAATAAATACATTTATTAAATGAAATGAAACATAATTAGTTCACTTGTTTTGTAAATCATATAAGCTTTCTTTTAAGGACAAACTTCATGTTTACTTGTAAAGAGACCTGATTTTAGATGAATTACCTTTTAAATGACACCACCTCGTGGTGAGTTCTTGAGTTTCGTTGAAATTATATCAGGGTATTTATTACAATATCCTTATTAAACCTCAAGCACCTCTACCACCCCCTTACACACTCAAATAACCCCCAAATTGTATTTTGGTGTTCGATTGTGCTAATGTGTATTCTACTAAAAAACAACATTGACGTTCCAAACGGAACCTAGTAGTCGAAGAAGGTCCATGTATGTATATGTACATGTATCATGAATATTTTGCCATAAATGGTGCATGTGTTGTGTCGTTTTGATGATGGTGGTGTTATAGCGGAATTTATTGACGTTGAGAGTATGAGGAAAATGATAGTGAGGAGAGTATGACAAGGAGGAAAGCTCACCGATTGGATGCGGGATAATTACATAAACACTTGTTTTATTCCTTTATGAAATAATTTTGACAATTGAAAATAAATAAGATAATCCAAGAAAATAGTTATGTTAAAGGGATCTAGCTAGTAACGTTATCAAACGTTGAACAAATGTGTATTTCTGTGATATGATATATTACATGTCCACTATTAAAGGGGACCACCAGGCAAAGGACAACACATTATTATATGTTTTGGTACCGTTTTGTGATATCAAATAGATACCCAACATTTTGCAAAAGGTTGTGTAATTCATAAACAAAGCAATTAATTTCCACCACTTACGGAACCACTGCTATTTCCTGGTTCCATACGGGCCAAGCATTTGCGAGTGCGCCAATGCTTTCACGCGTACGTCAATAGATTCCCGGATGATTCATTCGCTCTGCACAGTGCGCTCTGGCTCTGCACGCATATAGTCTACGCAATTCAGACCGCATGAACGCATGGTTGAGAATGGTGATGCGTTTTCCAATTATATATTTTTTTCTGAAAACATATTTTTGTGAACTTATTGAAGGAATGGAATACTAAAGATGGTACCTTTCTATAATAAGAATATTATTTTTGGGTGGTGGTACCCTTTAAGTGATGTGTGGAAAGTTCACGGTAAATGGATGTCACATGGGCGAGTATTTTGAACGAAATGCAAAGTGATATTCGCTAACTCATTGCACTAACTTTTTTCACAGTTTTTTTTTTTTCATTTCAAAGGCCATTGCGTGTATAAAGAAAGAAAGCAGAAGGTCGCCGTAATAAGCAAAAGCTTGAGCAGACGGTCAACCGAGCTAAAATACAATGAGTTGTGAAATATTGGCTAAGTTAACCAGTGTAGATAATTTATACATCTGAACACCCCAATCATGCATATCTTTATAACTGAAGAGACATTTGGAAAACCGAAAGTCAGTCCATGCTTCTATTGATAATACCACTAGAGTTCCAAGTAAGTTTTACGGATTTTGACAATGTTACTGGATCCCTTTAAATAAACCAGCAGTGATATAATGTATATCCAATGGATTATGGGCAGAAACAAAAGCGATACATTGCGTATCAGATAACGCATGATCAAACTACAATAATCATACACTGGCTGTCAGATAATCATGTGGGCCATAGTTTGTCTATAACTGTGATATTATCCATAGCCATCAGGGCACTAATTAACCACACTTGACACTTATATGGATCTATATATAAATATTATAGTAACTTTGTTGACATGTGCAAAAAGTGAAGAGTGGTTGATACAATGTATATTGTTGCTATATGATATGTCCACTGGGTGTTGTGTTAGCATTTCAAGTTAAATGGACGTTACATGGCCGAGAAATTAGCAAAAATGCAAAGTGATATTCACTAACTCATTGTACTCACTTTGTATACGGTTTGGGCGATCCAGTGGATAATTTAATATCTGAACACTTCAATCGTAAATATCTTTTGAACGAAAGGGAAAAAAAAAAAAAAAAAAAAAAAACCTGTCCTGGCTTTTATTGTTAATACAAAGACGAGGGAACCGCTAGAATTCCAATTGGATTTTGAGGTTTTGGACAATTTTACTAAGCCCCTTTCAACACAAACACACACCCATACACACACACTCAAGCAACCACACACACACACACGCACACACACACACACACACACACACACACACACACACACTCCACTTTAAGGATTATCATTCTATAGATATGTACAGTATATATAATGCAGCCTTTGAATTTATAGGACATTTAGGAGTTTTAATTAATTATTATAATTAAGTAACTATATAATTCTATTTAGGTATTTTGCTCTCATATTATAATATGAATTTATGTTATCTTATGCGTATATTGTATTTTGTGTGCTTTGTGTACTTTGTGTGCAATCTATCATTTCCCTGTATGTGGCAGAATTACGTATTTCGCTTTAAAGCGCCTAGCTGTCCTGGGCTTTATGTGCCTTCTGTATTGTTATGTGCCTTTAAATGAAATACAGATGAATACATATTAATGAAAATCAAAATTATAAAGATGTAAAAAAAAGAAGAAAAAAGAGAAGAACAAAAAAAGTTATTGTGAAGTAGCCAAAAATGATGAAGCAACGGAGTGGTGTTTACAGTTTGACCTCCTCCCTGGCTGTAATTAAACATATAAGAACAGGCAACATTGAACAAGTCCCCGTGGCGTAATGGATCAGCGCATTGGACTTCTAATTCAAAGGTTCCGGGTTCGAGTCCCGGCGGGGATGTTTACATTTTCCTTTTATTCTATTTCATGTACATTGACAGGTCGCTTTGAATTTAAGAAGAAATGCAAAGAAAACCGAATAAAACTTGTTGTCGTTATATTGTATGCAATCGCTTTGATGAGACTTTATACATATTCAAACAAAATTATGACCAATGTTCTAATTCAACCCCAAGTTTTCTTATGATAAAAATGCATCAGATTGAGAAACACACGCAAAAACAGGGTTTATTAATTTTGTAAACATTGTTTAATTGGATCGACTGATTGATTTGCTGTAATAATTCATACTCTACTGTATTAGGTGTATATCACATTTATTTGTATGTAAACTGGTTTGAAATAAAGGAGACACTGCATTAATTCATCGACCTCCCCTCTTACTGTATGTATTTATCCACACCATCACAAAAAGAGACTCGTAACAATAAGTTCATCATATTCGAGTGATGACAGTTAACAAAAATGCAATGTTCATGTAATTTAGTTTTAAAAAAGCGTATTCAGACGTTGACGCTCAATACAGTTTGTTCCTCTTACTATCAAGTTTTCAGTTTCTCATGTTTTATGAAGGAAGGGTACTTACTGTTCGAGCTTTGTAAAATCTCAACAACTTATAGGCTTCAGGAATCCTGTCGAAATATCAACACAGTTAAACCTTTTCATGATTCAACATTGTATAGATTTGTCATATACGAAAACATGGGCTCCCTTTAATTCCCATATTAATCAGGCGCCATTTTGATTAAAACAAATACTAGTATCGGGATTTACATTACAAAAATCAGGCATATCAACAAAATATATTTCAATTAATAAAACATATACATAAATCCAGACTAGGTAATAGCAAGCTGTTGTTTCGAGACGGGATAAAACGCGATGAGGAGATCATTCAAACGAGACCGTCCTTACACATAATTATACAGCTTCCAACCTCCTTTACACCTGTTTTCGCGTACCGCTTCACTTTCATGGTAATAGATAAAAGAAACCAAAGAGGACTGAGAGTCGAGCGGAAATCAACCTGTGCATGCGCGAACCAGAACATCTCTCCGTCGCGATCATTTTCAGGACGGCTCTCAGCCAAAACGGCGTCCGGACCCAAAGCAGGATGGATGGCGTGTATTCGTATACTTTGTGTATTGTTCATCGCCTTTACAGTTGGTTATGTGAACACGTACATGCTATACGTGAACATTAATATGCCCCAGTCCCAGTACAGCGGATGCAAACTCCCCGTCACATGTCACCCCGTCTTCAAACGGAAGCTCCCTAGTTACGAGGTAAATAACAGATTTACAACATGTGTGCGGTTATGAACAGGGTGAACCCTAGTAACAAGACGAGCATGTTGGATGGAATAAGCTTCGCGGCTGCCGAGCACACTCCTAGATCGGTGTTGCAGACGTTGGTCACGTCGTCGTCATAGCAACCGGCGAAGCGCATCACGTGAGCGATGTAGTTCTGTTCCTGTACGCCGTGGAAGAAGTGCGCCATGGGACCGGACGCGTACACCGCTACGTCGTCGCCGCCATGCGTCTCCGAGCTCAGAGGAACCAGCGAATCTTGCAGATAGCCGTGGGCCTCTGTGGAAATGAAATTGAAACGATATTTTAGAACCAGTACCGATGTCAACTATTAGCTGTGAAGTCACACCTTGGTACTCTCATAGCGCTCGTTCCAATTTTGTTTGGGTTTATGATTACCGTACCTGTATCGACACCCGTCAGATTGGGTCTGTTCCCGGTCTCGTTAAAACTCCTCTCCACATTGGCACCTCCAGGGCCGTTCATGTAGCCCAGGGTTGTGTAGGGGAGTCCATCGGAACCAAGGTAGCCGGACATGCCTAAGGTGAATAAACGAAAGAAATTCTACAAATTCAATCATACAAGTTTTTACGAAGTGATACTCGATGACATGCAAGCAACACAAAATACCTGAAATTGACATTATGAACTTATGATCATCGGGAAATGAAAGATGTCAAATGCATAGTACTTTACTGATTGAGGCAATTTCACAAAATTATGATTGAGCACATAGGCCATGTTTAAACGCAATCAAAAAAGCTCAAAATGTTCACGAGAATAGAAATAACACTATTTGTGCATGTCGCGGAAGTATGTTTTTTCGTGTGATTTTTATTTTTCGAAATTTCCGCAAACTGAAATTTTACCTAAAATGGGATTCCCTCTCACGGGGTATCCAGCGAAGCCCATGGTGTGGGCGTGGTCAGCTGTTACTATGATGAGTGTGTCGTCACTGCTTGTCAGAGAATTTGCCATGGCAACGGCGTCCGAAAGGGCGATGGCGTCGCCAAGGGCGTTGAACGCGTTACCCGCGTGATGACCGTGGTCTATACGTCCACCTTAATACAACGTGACAGAAATGAATAAGTAACCATAATTATGTTTCGAATTCCCGTAAAGTATCTGCGTCGTCAAATTTGGGAATGCGCAAAAGACAGCGCCTTATCTTAATAAACACCAGGCGGTTTCGTACGCGGGCCCGAGAATGGCGCAAATCTCCCTCTCTATAGCGAGAGCGCACTCCGTACGTACAATATGGCGCCTTCCTATAAACACTTTGAAAAACATCTACATAAATTACGGATTTGACGATTAGTTTGTATAGAAACCATGCTAAATTAGGAATATTACTTCAAGCCACAATTCTTAGCTTGTTAGAAAGTAATAACAATTGTAGCACGGTATGACTTTGTGCCGAAGTTCCGTTTAATTTCACTATGTTTATATCTTGCTCTAACATATCCAATGAATCATGAACGCTATTGTGCTTAACATTTCCGATTACAAGATCAGTTATGAAATCTTGTTGAATGTGTGCACGTTGTGAGAACTGGCTTGTAATCTGTTGACAGAGCCAAGGCAGTGTTGGTAACCATATTCCTTGTTCTATAGACAAACCTTCGACAGCGAGGAAGAATCCATTGGTGTCTTTTTGTAGCATCATGATGGCCTTCTCGGTCATTGACGCCAGGGAGGGGTCATTACCCTCTTCGGCCTCGCTCGCATACCTCATGGTGTCCGGCTCAAATAAACCTATTCAATAAAAATGAAGTGATGAATTAACAATTAACATGTACAGTATCTATTCAAATAATTAGAATAAACATATTCAACCGGAATTAATTCAGTGTTGTATTACCAATGTACATGTACAATAATTAGTATGCGTAGAAACAAATAACCAACCAGGTGCATACATATAATTATAGTTAGAAGAACTTTTATGTATAGGTTGTGGGGATGTACATCGCAGTTCGCCATTTTGAACTAGGCTATTCTGTGCACACTACATACACTGAGCCAATCCGCATCCGATTTACGACTCCAATCCACCTTGTAAAGTATCTTACTTATCATGGCATATCTCAGTCTCATGAAAATAACTTAACTTGGTCTACAATTTGACAAAATAATCGTCCCATTAATGCGTTTGAATAATTTTATAGTCTCACTCTTCCCATGAAGTTTATTCTCACCAAACAAATATTCGGTATTGTCTACGTTGACCGCATCGAACTGTGCTTTGTTCCAGACGTACTGTGCGTTTGATTTGTCTTCCCGCCATTCCTCAACAAGGTTCCTGCCGTCCGTCCGTTGACCTCTGACACTGTCATATTCCGGATCCGGGTCAGACGCGTTCAAGAACTTGCTTCTTCCACCACCAAGAATCACCTTGAATGGAAGACGAAAGTTAAGCCCTTGTCACAATGGGGTCACGATGAAACCCGCGATGATTCGGTCGTTGGTCTGTCGTAGGACATTTTTTGTTGTGGTTAAATTTCGTACGACTATCGTGGATGTGGTCACACTGAAAGTTAAATGCATTTACGATAGGAATCGAGAAGCTTCTTTTTTTCTTCACCTTCATAGATATTTTTAATCTTTAAATTTCAAATTAAAGAATTTACAAAGTTTACCCATGTCCAGAGAAAAAAGAATATTTGAATATTTTCTGTACAATGTTATAATCACGAATTAAAGACCTGTGAAGTTCATACAGAATATTAAAGTATATTATAGACTTCAATATTACATTATAGAGTTTAATACTCTCTATGTGAAAAATACGATTTTCCTGGAAAGGCAAAACATATACCAAAGGGCTAAAGACACGCAAGTACGTCAATTTAAATAAAGACTTTGCTAAAATAAAGGTACCTTGATGTAAGGATGGTCTTCGATGAGTTGTAGAGCGATGTCCCTACAAGCCTGCTCGGAAGCAGGGATGTCAGCATTCGCCTCCCAATTCCTTTCGGCCGAGTGAGCGTAGAGGGCGCCTGGTGTGGCATCTGTTATCTTGGATGTGCTGATGATACCCGTAGCTTTATCTAAAAAAGAAAACAAAAAGGTAAAATCGACATATTCATGGTATTGTTTTGAAGTTAAGAATTAGTGATGATACTAAATGGTGTTCGTTACCATAATTATTACCAAGTATGATTTGTTTGTATATTCTAGTGCAAAGATCACAAAGACAAGTGACTTCCAAATGTAGCTGCTTCATTTCGGAATGCGTTCGCGGACGAGCAACAATAGATTACGTGTTACAACGTGTTTGTGTGAGTATGTGTGTGTGTGTGTGTGCGTGTGTGTGTGCGTGTGCGTGTGCATGATCAAGGGTAGCTTTCTCAGACTATGTACGGCGGAGAGGGACCATTAATATGTCAATCAGGAATAGTACTAGTATTTGATGACTAACTGTTGGCGCCCGTTAGCGGGCGCTTTAATTAGTATTAGCCACTTAGCAAGGGTATAAACCATTTGCATTTGTGCATTTCGAAATTCCATCTGTATTCCTGTGTTTGTATGAAAACCAAGAAGATGTGTACCTCATGAGATTTTGCCATATGATATGTTGCATTATTAGCACACAGGTTGGTTATACTATTTCTATAAATCATGATGGCTCATGATGGCGGTCTCCTGCGTTTATGTGCTTTATTAATTACTTCAAATTGATAATTATTTGTGTACTATTCTTTATGTATACTTATTACTTGTAATTCTATTGTAAATAATCAAACATGTTTTGTACAATTATGATTATGTATTGTTTTGAAAAAAATGCAGAAATTAAAAAACAAACAAACAAACAAATAAATAATTATAGTAATCAATGTAAACCCCTCAAAAAAAGTTCGGAAACTCAAGTTTCATCGATCATATCTCTCGTAATTTTTAATAAGAATACTCGAAATCGGTGTCACAATAAAGCCTCATTATATACCTTTCGAACGGTGCATTATGTGTAGTGATTATGCAATTGGTGCGATTGCAGTAGCCCAGAGAATAGGGGGAGGCAGGAAGTGAAATCTCGCAAAATGGCCCCAATGCATTCAATTTACGAGTGCATGACTGTGTTGATCAGTTTTCTAAAGGTTAACACTCTATTGAATAGTGCCACCCTTTCCATTCATCAAAATTGTTGAATTGGATACCATTTTAATGGAAATTATCTCTTCCTTACGATGGCATATTAATCGTAAGGATTATGCAAATGGAGTGTGTGCAGCGAACCGGAATATGGAGATGGGTCGAGTGTGAAATCAGACAAAAAGATATAGAGTTGATAAAAAATCAGAGCGTTGCATTTTTTTCGAGCTTTTGGGAGGATTTTTTAGCATTTCAAATAAAATATTCATGATCAAATATGATATCAACGGAAAGCCCAACAACTGTTCTGTATGAAAAAGTGAAATTTATAATGATTTTTGTAAAGGGCGGCTGCAGGGAGATGAATGGAGGATCCTCAAACCCAATCAAACCCTACAACCAATCAAACCAACAACAACATCCCCACAACCACCCTATACAACCACAACCCACATTACACCCTCACTCCCCCCCCACCTCTTAAATCCCATTTACCCAAAATCCACCCCCCCACTACACCATCCTCTCCCAAACCCCCAACCAACAAACACCATACCCAAAACACCCTCCTCTAATAATTTCAACCTAATCACACCCCAAACCCACAACACAAAACAAATCCCAACACCCCCCACCCACCACCCCCCAACACCCCCATCCCCTCACAATCAAAAATACCCCACACACAAAAATACATCAAACCCCACTCCCAACACCACAACTTAACTCATCCCCCCCCCAAATCCACCACAACCTCAACCACATCCACTACCATCCTCTACACCAAACCCCAAACCCACATTACACCCCAACCACCCAAAATCATCCATTCCCCTTTATTCCTCCCAACCCCACTCAAACCCAAACTCCCCCATTACCCCCCCTAAATCCCACTACCCCAATCCATCAATTTTCCCAAAATCTCTCAACCACAACACCACAACAATTACCATCCCAACCCCCCAATCACCACCCACCCCCACCATCCCACCTAAATCCCCTTACACACCATCTTCAAACAATATCCCCACAAACTCAACAAACAAACCCCCCACTCTCTCACATCCAACTATCCCCAAACAAACCACCCAAAAAACTCTTAAACTAACCAACACCAAAAACAACACATCAATCCCACCCTCCCACTACTCCCAAACTCCACCCTACACCCAACCACCACACAACCCTCAACCTACACCAAATACACCCCAACCACATCCCACCACCTACCACAACCTAACAATCACACCTAACAACACAAAACACACTCCCCACCCCCCAACACCAAAATCCCCAAACACCCCACCCCCACCACCCCAACACCAACACCCCCCACCCACCCCACCCACCACACAACCCCACAACACACCAACACCAACCACACCATAACTACACACTACCACACAACAACCCCCCTACCACCAACCCCAACAACAACCACCAACACACACCAACCACCAACAAACACCAAACCAACCCACACACAAACCACACCACCAAACACCCCACACCCAACCACACAAACACACCACCACCCACAACACCCATCCCATCCCCACAAACCCTACACCACACCCCAAACAACCTACACCCCAAACACAACCACAAAC
>JBAMJV010010880.1:0-33942 GCA_037951105.1 Echinarachnius parma | reverse complement strand
AAGCCGCGCAGCGAAAACGTTAATGGATGTATAACTATAGTTTTCAAACGTTAGAATTAACAAGTATTGGCTGATACATTTATTTTTATTTTTCCTTTTCTTTCTTTCTTTCTTTCTTTTTTTTTTTTTTTTTGAGGGGGGGGGGGGCTTTTTTGGGGGGGCAAAAACGCGTTTTCCCCCCCACTTTTTGGATTGGGGATTGGGATTGGGGGGGCGGCCGCCCCCCCCCCCCCCCCCCCCCCCACTTCCGGCGCCTATGACCCGAACCACACACGAAGGCAACAAGAAGATGTGAATTAAGTAGTTTACACGAAGGCCACACGACCAAAACGACCAAAACCAAAACGATAGCTACACGACGTCAGGTCACGATGGCGTCACGTGACCTCCCCGATGGTTTAAAACCTTCGGCCGACCGTGGAGTTATACACGCCTATGTTTATCGAGCGATAAACAATGTTTATCGACCGATACACACTGTTTATCGCTTGATAAACTGAGTTTATTGCGATAAACTATGTTTATCAGTCGCTAAACATAGTTTTTCGCGATAAACAATGTTTATCGGCGATAGACACTGTTTATCATGTCACTTTGAAATGGTTTATTCATTTCATTTGTGACAGTGTGACCAGGGTCTCTATGTTTTACATCTTTTGTTATTCGTTTGAAGTTAATAAAGGATGATATATAATACACCTAATGACAAATATGACGAAAACAAGAGGTGATACCTATGATGTACCTATCACCTTATAATGGCTTTCTATTATTTAAAGTGTAACTTAGAATTTAAATTTTACTTAGAAGATTTGTGAAATACCCCTGAGTCCTTTTTAAGTAACCACTCACTATGGCTACAAGGGTGCCGAACTGGACTGGAGAAGGAAATAGAATCAACCTATGATAATGACAAACTTATAGAAACTATAATTATATTATAAATCAGATCCGAACTATAACCGAAACATGGATAATGGCACGTCAACTTGTTAAATGTAAGCTAAAGGTCATTCATATAACGCGAACAAGGACATTGTGGGACCGTGCCCCAAACACTTGTTTTCTTTGTGTTTCAATCGTTATTTGCAGTCGAACACGTAGTTTGCTTAACATTCACTCCAAACGTATTATTTCGGATTTGTATCTTCATTGGAGCATGATTAGTCATTTATTACCAGGTTATTATGATAAGATCAAGTTTCAGTCGCTAAGTAGACTTGACAAATACTCACATATATCTTTAAACACATTTTAATGTTGTATACCAAATATATGAATGTACAAAAGTCACAAATCAAATAATAGCTTTCCATTAGAGTTTAACTTTAACTTAGAAGCTTTGTAAAATACCCCCTAAGAAAGATTCTTAGTCGACCCTTCGAGATTTTAAGCTGCCAAAAGAAAGGAATCTTTCTACAAAGATCAGTGTGGATAGAGCTACTGTTATTCTTCAATGGAAAGAGAAGGGAACCCAAAAGTGGACTATACCTACAAAGACTGAGCATGAGGATCGAGACATGAGGAAGAAATTGATCTTCATTTCTATAATTTATAAGAGGTTCAGTAAACCTTACATTTTTATTTAAACTGGTAGCCGAAAATGAATTTACCTTTAAAGTAACCACTCACTATGGATACAAGTGTGCCGAACTGTACTCGAGAAGGAAATAGAATTGATACATTTTTTAAATATGATTAATGACATACTTATAGGAACTATAATTATATAATTAATCAGAACCAAACTAAAACCGAAACATGGATAATGGCACGTGACATGATTTATGTCAAGACGTGTCTCAATTTGGCTGCTCGGTAACATATGATTAAAGACATACTTATAGAAACTATATTATAAATCAGAACCGAACTAATACCGAAACATGGATAATGGCATGTCAACTTGATAGATGTAAGCTAAAAGTCATTCATATAACGGCGGAACAAGGAGATTGGTAGTTCCGACTGTGAACGTTTTATACCGCGGGGGCGCACTATAATGCATCCATTCCACTATCGCTATGTAGGCCCACTAAACGCGCAATGCCCTCTGATATATCGCGATACCCGGTAAAAAAACACGTTCCGATCATTTCGGAGCCAAAATCAGCCAAGGCGTGAGATAATGAGCAGTGACCTTAGTGCGTATATTGCCGCCATACGCGCGCGGGGGCCGAGAATGAACGCGTGGTGCGGGATAAACCAGCATACGAACAACGCTTAGGCGTTAGCTAGGAGTTTGGGGGCAGGCCCGTCGGAGCCGCTACGGATGGTACGATTCGTCCGTATCACTTTTCAGCCTAAAAAAAAGAAGAACAAAAAAAGAGAGAGAGTGGAGAGGGAGAAGAAAATAGAAGAGAAAAGAAGAGAGAAGGTGTGAGGATGATAAATGTCATGCCATGTAGGCTGATTCGTCACCAGCTAATGGAAGAACACGAACATCGAAGTGACATTACCTTTTTTCCATACTTATGTAACGCATTATCATATAAACCGAAGTTTGTAACCAATCGTAAAAACTATATGACTTGTAAATTTATATGAAATGTGCAGTAATGAATAAATGCCGAGAAGCCGAAGAACAGCGTATGCCACAAAAACTTTGTCATCCAATCGCAAATTTAAAAAATAATATCCTCAAGAAAGTGATAAATTAAGCTCACCACCTCACCGTAAAACCTCCTATGTATAGGTTAGGCCTATATACATTTTCCGCCCATTTTCATCACCTCTTCATTCTATTTTTAAAATTTGCTTTCAATTCCAACGTAGGCTTTATATAGGACACGATCATTTGGACACCATTCTTCCCGCCCTTCACTGGTAAGGGGTCAGGGCGGATCCAGGGGGTGGGTCGGGGGGGGGGGGGGGGGTGGGGAAGAAGTCAGCAAATAAACGAAACAATTCTGCTGATATTTTTTTTTTTGGCCTGTCAGAAAATGTTAGGTTAAGAGGCACCCCAAATAGAGATCCATCAAAGCAAAGGTAAGATAATGTTGAGAACCTTTTGTCCCCATCTTGAAAATGATACTTCTACATCAAGCGCATCATTTACAGATCCACCTAACCAGACAATGTACGCCAGAAACAACAGTTCCAATAGGAGATAAACTTGGGATCAACAGCGTGTGTTTAAGTGTGTCCACGGGCGTATGATCTCGGGGATAGGGGATACCAGGGGGGGGGGGGGGGGGGGGGGGGTGGGTACTCAAGTATATATGGGGTATACGGGGATGTGCCGCTGGGAAGGGTGACTTTTTAAAGAAAGATCCTTAGACATGGGTCCCTTTTTTCATTTATTCCTTTTCCCTCTTTTCTCCCTCATTTTCCTCCGGGATTTTGGGATTTGCCGATGAGAAATTGCTAAAATTTTCAAGCTCGCTCCGCTCGCTAGCATACATAATATTTCACAACCTGTTTCTATATAACCCTTCATAACGCCATATCATAAACGAATATAACATACAATTATATTGAAACAAATAGCAATTTTCCGCTGTGAAATGGCTAAAATTTTCAAGCTCGCTCCGCTCGTTCGCATACATAATATTTCACAACCTCGGGTGTTTATATATTACCCTTCATAACGCCATAACTGTTTTTCTATCATTTGAAAATTTGAGAATTTCACCTCCGATATGCACCAGATAGCTCCATTCTAGTGTAAAAATTGCCAAAGTTCCTGGTGTAGGAGGGAGGACACCCCCTCCCAAACCCTCCCCCCCCCCCCCCCGCTAGGTCGCTTCGCTCCCTTGCTCGGGCGCTTCGCGCCCTCAAAGTATAAACTTTTGCTCTCCCTAAGAAAAAATACCCTGGCGCCGCCCCTGTAGTATGGTACAGTTTACTAATGAAGAATTTTATCAAAAACTGCAAAATGATTGGCCACTGTTTTATATTACAGCTAAAAAATGTAATATTTAAAGTTCGAAATCCTTAGACATAGGTCAATTTTTCACAAAAAAATCCTTAGACATGGGTACCTATTTACAGCAAAAGGACCCTTGGGTGTGGGTATGGGTTCGGAGGTCTCAGCCGCACACCCGTCCGACAATTATCTGATTACCCCCCACCCCCCCCCCCCCCCCGGGGGGATATATCCCCCACTTTTTAATGCGGGGGTGGCCTGTACAAGACAAACAATCCCCACTTTTGTAGAAGTTAAATCTTGTACAAATCTTACAAAATGCATAATAACAATAATAATAAGGACAATTATGACCATACTTATACAGTGATATTTTAAACACCAATTTCCAAAATGTCTCCACGTGGAGGGGGCACACCCCCTCCCCCAAGTATATACAGACATGCACGGACGATGTAAGTGTATTTCTGGTGTGTGTGTGTGTAGGTTCGATTGTGTTTGTATACTATATAGCGTCTTATCATGAGGGGAGATGATTTAAGTCATGATTTCTTTAATTTAGTATTATCAAATTTCCTTCCAATGTATGCACCAGATTGCATTATTTCGAGTAAAAATTTGCAAAAGCTCCCTACCGTGGGAGAGGGGACCACCCCCTTCCCACAACCCCCCCCCCCCCGGGGGCGCTTCGCTCCCTCGCCCCCCCAATCCGTTGACCGTACCACTTTAAAATTCCTTCCGACGGGCCTGATTGGGGGACCATGCCCCGAACACTTTGGCCAGATGAAATTTCTCACTTTAATAGGAAAGGTAATACGTAGCATAGCTGGGTAGTCTGGGGGACGCGCATTCCAAAGTAGTAGCTTTTTAAAAAAAGAATGTTTCTTTGTTGATCAAAATAAGAATGTGTGTATTGGATGCATCATGGCATGTATACGGCAGTGTCACCTGCACTCTTGACTGTGCTCATGGCAGGCGCGCCGGAAGCAGTTTTGGATTGGTGGGGGGGGGGGGGGGGGGGGGGGGGGCAAAACACTAAGGGGCTCACGATTTATGTGTTTAGGGGCTCATGCCCAACCACACTCACAGAGTTGCCAACTTTGAGCCAGAGGTGAGAGTGAGACATTGCGAGGATAAAGCGACCAAGCCCGAGGGAGCGAAGTGACTGAGCGGAGTCCCCCCTCCCACGGTAGGGAGCTTTTGCATTTTTTTACTTGAAATTGTGCAATCTGGTGCATAAAAACATGATCCAACAACAAAGCTTACAACCAAAAATTAGTCCCGAGGGAGCGAAGCGACCGAGGGCTGGGGCAGAGCCAGAGGGGGAGGGTTTGGGAGGGGGTATCCCCTCCCACGGGGAAGATTTTGTATTTATATACTTGAAATGGTGCATTCTGGTGCATAAAAACATAAACCATATGGCACATTCGTATGATCAAACATCAAAGCTTACAGCCCAAAATGAGTCCCGAGGGAGCGAAGCGACCGAGGGTTGGGCAGAGCCAGAGGGGGAGGGTTTGGGAGGGGGTTTCTCCCTCCCACGGGGAAGATTTTGCATTTATATACTTGAAAATGGTGCAATTTAGTGCATAAAAACATAAACCATATGCCACATTATGTATGATCCAACAACATAGCTTACAGCCAAAAATGAGTCCCGAGGGAGCGAAGCGACGGCGAGGGCTGGGTCAGAGCCAGAGGGGGAGGGTTTGGGAGGCGGTTTCCCCTCCACGGGGAAAATTTTGCATTTATATACTTGAAATGGTGCAGTTTTGGTGCATAGTAACATAAACCATATGCCACATTATGTATGATCCAACACATAGCTTACAGTCAAAATGAGTCCCGAGGGAGCGAAGCGACCGAGGGCTGGGGCAGAGCCATAGGGGGATGGTTTTGGAGGTGGTTTGCCCCTCCCACGGGAAGATTTTGCATCATATACTTGAAATGGTGCAATTTGGTGCACGTCACACAAACAGCCAGATCAATAACAGCCTACACAGGAACTACGTGGACCGGTACAGAAAAATCCACCCCAGACGTACCATACGCAATTTACACAACAAACTGAGATAATTTTCGCTGCGCGCGAAGCGCGCAGCGAAAACGTTAAATGGATGTATAACTATAGTTTTCAAACATTAGAATTAACAAGTATTGGCTGATACATTTATTTTTTCTTTCCTTTTTCTTTCTTTCTTTCTTTCTTTCTTTCTTTTCTTTTTCTTTTTTTTTTTTTGAGGGAGGGGGGGGGCTTTTTGGGGGGGCAAAAACGCGTTTTGCCCCCCCCCCCCCCCACTTTTTGGATTGGGGGGGCAGCCGCCCCCCCTGCCCCCCCACGTCCGGCGCCTATGTGTGTATACGTTGAACTGATGCTGCATCTTGACAGATTTCCAGCTTAACCCTAATAAGGCCGGGGGGCATAATGCCCCCCCCCCCCCCTTTGCAATTTTGTTTATTGCTCCAAAACGCGGTAAGATAACACGCCGCTGCTTGGTGACTTTTTTTCTTTTGGGTCTTCTAAAACACAAATTTTGAAAATCGGACCTACCGTTACGAAGTCACGTGACCTTTTGTCTATGCATGTCAGCCCGAAAATCGCTCAATTTCGTGATTTGTGTACAAAACATATGGAAATATAAGTTTTCGTAAAAGGAGGTATATCATTGGTTATTTGGTCTTGTTTACATTTTATATGTTTGTTTTGGGGTTCAAAATAGTTGAATTATAGTTAGAAATAAAATAAATAACAAAAACAATAAAATACATAAGTTAAAACAAACAAAGAAATACATAAGAAAAAAAAAATAGAAAACATAAGGAAGAAATTGGCTCTTCCAAATATTTTTGTCGTATTGTTATTCCAAATGCTCTAAAGGATATATGGAGTGAAAACCAGAGTTTAATTATGATTGTACATTTGATAAGTGTAGTTCGTGAACAACATTACGCATGTAGTTCCCATCGTCAGAAGAGCCAAAAGAGAATGAAAACATACCCAACATATTAAAGGTATTGTTAAATAAATGTGATTATAACTGTAGAGAAAGGAGCAATACATTTTTTTTTTAAGTACATGACGTTGCATAATAGGATATCCCCTAATGTAATACAAATAAATGTTGTGACATTTTTGTATATAATCTTCGAAACAGTTTTTAATTTGGTCTAAATACATCACTGATGAGAAAAAGTGTTGTTTCCATTTTGTATTTTTGGTCCCAGTGTGCATTTTGGTGGTTTTAAAGATAATTAGCTAATTTGCATATTTCCTTTAAAATGCCAAAGGCGGCCATCTTAGATTTATGTGGGTTGCCGAGGTGATACATCAAATTAAGTATCATAAATGGATTTGTTGCATCCTAAAACCCTGGAAAAGTTGTATTTCTTGTCTCTTTTACTTTCTGGGTTCAACAATATACACAGAATTATCTGATTTCTGGGAATATGCAAATTCAAATTAGGTAAATAATCAAATTATGCTAATTAAAGGCATTGTCAGAGGTTGCCAAGGTGGCAACCAAGCTGAAGTATCTTTAATATACATTAAGAGCATGATTTAATCTATATGACCTGTAATTAATACTTATTAGAGAATGAAGCTACTGTAAATCAAAAATATTCATAAATATGCAAATTGGGGGCAGCCATCTTGGATTTCAGGGTGTTGCCCATACGGCACATGCAAATGAACACTGGAAATTAATTTCTTGCCCAAAATTACCCTGTCATGATTGTTTTGATTAGTACTGTACTATTCCTAGATGGAAAATGACCCCTGACCTTATTTCAGAAATATGCAAATTAGCTAATTATCTTTATAATCGCCAAAATGCACCCTGGGACCAAAAATAAAAAATAGAAACAGCACTTTTTCTTATCAGTGATGTATTTAGATCAAATTAAAAACTCTTGCCAAGATTTTATATGAAAAATAACTGTTTTACATGAGCCGATAGACTATAATCGGAATCGTATGAAGACGTATCTCTTCACCAAAATAAAATACCCCATTGAAGGACAACCTTGTGCGAGAAGTACAAAGTTCATTTCGATCACAATACTAGGTCGTGTTCCCATATTTGTGTTTTATATTCTTTGTTTTTATTTTAGTTTAACATTTTTTGGATTCGGGTTGTTAATCAGACGCCCGGTGCTATCTTGCGAAAGCAATGCGTAGGGCGTGTGGAATCCAACAGGCTCATTGTCATGCATTGTAGAGCCCACAAACTAGACTAGTTCAGTATAGTAACTCCCAGTGTGTAACATCAATATGCATGATAATCTTTAAGCATTTAAATAGAGCCTTTGGAATATGATTATCTTGTTAGTATTAATATTTGACCGTAATCATGGTGATGTATTTGCTCAAAATAAGTTATGTAAACACTTAAGAGTATAATGGACGTTGGTAAAACGGCTTACACAAACAAACCGTTGTACTTCGCCGTTTTGAGTGAAATCGACACAGAACTGATATAATGCAATACAAAAAAACTACCACAATCGGACAAAAAATATAATTCCTTACATTTGGAAACTCTGTGTAAGGTTCATGTCGATGTTGTCAAAACAATGATGTGTAACGCAAACTCATGTATAATATTACGGAAAATTCACATTACAATGCCGTCATTCAAGTCAAAGACATTTGAAAGTTAGCAAACAAATTACTGGTTTGGTTACTTTATCCGTTACATTAGTCAATATATCAGTAAACTTATAAGTATATTGGTTATGTTGTAAGAATATCAAAATGGCAATGCAGTTTTTACACTTTCTCATCCTGATTTAGAGTCTATACAAATAGTGGACTTGTGAAACTATAAGATATTTTGCATTGTCAATGTTGCATCTCTATAATTCCATCTGCACTGATATAATATTTTCTTGCCAAATAAGCATACATGTGCAGAACGCAGCTTCTTCGCTGTACTCTTGGTCGTTGGTTTAATTTCGATTTTTGTTGTAGTATGTGTGTTCTTATAATTGTTGAACTAATGATGCATGTCTCGTGACGGTGTTACAGTTTAAAGAAAAATAAAGTCACAAAAGTCCTCATTCATCCTGTATTTGAAATATGAGGCATTATTGTAATGATATACTGTTCTGTAACATAATGGATGCCAGTGGTGTCTTTCGATGATTGTACATTTGATACGTGTAGGTCGTGAACAACATTACGCATGTAGATCCCATCGTCAGAAGAGCCAAAAGAGAATGAAAACATACCCAACATATTAAAGGTATTGTTAAATAAATGAGATTATAACTGTAGAGAAAGGAGCAATACATGCTTTTTTAAAAGTTATTTGTTCATCTCAAAGTTGCACGCTCTGTGCAATTATAACAAAAATCACAACTTATACACACGACTTTAGTTGCATTATTTTCCGGTAAAGCATTAATTCTGTTATCTCATCGATATATTTGCATACCTGTGCAAAGTTCAGGTGGATTGGATATTATGGAAAAATATTTACAATCACACCTATCGCTAAACGAAACTGAATGCCCAATGTGTGTGATGATCATAATCCCTTTATTTAATCAGCGTAGATAACATATGAAATAGTCATAAACAAATTTGTTAGCAGGAAATCGATAGAAGGTAATGATGTTTTATATTCTTTGGTAGAGTGACTAAACAACGCATCAAGAGTTCAGTTACAAAGAACCATAGCAGGGTGGTACTGGGAGTGGAGAGGGGGGGGGGGGGGGGGGGTGGCGGGGTAGGGGGTAGCCTATCTAATAGGCATCGTGCTGTCTGGCAGGTTCTACCGGCAGTGTACTAACCGCGATATGCCTAGTTTGAGCGTGCAGCGCGAAGCCTATCGTCAGTCATGAACGTGTGAAAAGTTTTTATTTTCTTATATGCATTGATTTACATTGATTCTTCGTACGAATTCTACGAACCCCTGCGAAGCTATTTCATGAATTATAATATTATGTGACATGGACCAAAATAGGCCAATGAGCGATGAGGCTGTAACGTCATATGAACTCTGTAGTGCATGCAGTTCATGCAGTGGCCAGAGAACTCGCAGTCACACACAGTCTGGTCACACACAATCTCACACTGCACAGTACAGTGCGCCATGCGCTATGCGACGTCTCTCTCTTCCTCTCTCTCTCTCACACAATTTATCTCTGACTACGGGAACTGGTTGGTCTGAGTGCAAAGTTTATGGCGATTTCAGAATCATGAAGGGAATGGGTTAAAGTTTAGGCCATAAATTGAGGTCGGTACGTTGCTTCACGTCATACATACAATAAACATATATGAATAATGATGAGTAAATGACTGATGATAGGCGGATGCGCTCCGCGCATCGGGTTCGAGATCACTGGTTTTTCGTCTCCATAACGCGATTAGTACTTGCCAGAAAGCTCAGACGCCTATCGATAGGCTAGGTAGGGGGTAAATGCCCTGTGCACCTCACCAACAAATGTTTTTGGAAACTAATATGAAAGTCCTAATTGTGCAAAATTGCTTAGCCAAGTCTAATACAAATCTATATCCGTTAACATGCAAACAAATTATTGGTAGTCTACTAGAGAATTCTAGCTAGATGCTTTTGTAAGTCAACGAAACAAAAATACCACATGTGGGTCCACCATTACGTTAGAAAAGTAGCGGTGAAATACTACAAGACCCATATTGATGAAACCACAGTAGCTTAATTCCAATACTATTTCGGATGATAGGACTAATGAAGCATCACAAAGCTGTCTTAGTCGCTATCATTTTCAAAATAAACATGGCCAGATACAAGCAAAGACGGGGATATTTCCCCTCCATCTGGTTTGGGAAACCAGTAATATATAACTAACAATCAACACTATAGCAATTCCATACATGCCATAATGCTAATTGCAACAAGGTACCTCTGACAACACATGTACATTATGCCCCCCACCTACCAACCCACCCAACCATCTCGTGTGTCAGTTCTGGATACGCCACTGAATGTGATGTTCTCACGTGACCTCTTCGAAAAGGCGCCCGGTAAGAAACGGGCTAGCAACTTGGGAGGGTTATATATATCATTCCATTTCTTCGGAGCAGACTGTAGGAAGGTGACGTACATCTAAATCGATCTAACTTTGCCTACCTGAATTAAGTACATGTGCATCTACATTACACGATGAGATACCTCGTTGTCTTTGCTAAAATCGCAAGCTGAAATCTACTTTTGGATTGTTCAAAAACTTCTTATAGCTCTCAGTGTTAATACAGGAGTGCAGAGTCTAAACCTCGAAAGAGGGGTCGGGCTGTCTCGGCGTCCATCTCTTTGGCACTACGTACATGACATACGCTCACATCCCGTCTCTGGTGATAGATTTGAATCACAAACAGACCAGACTTGTTTTATCAAAATGCATAAGTGCCGTTCTTACTACCATCACAACAGATTGGAAGCTGTAGGAAGGACTAGACGAGAAATACTGAATAACTTTTACCAAATGTAGAAGCGAATACAGAGGACAATTGTTTTCCGTAATATCGTGAACCGTAAGTACCCACCCTTCGTTTAAGTGTTTACTTGCTTTGAATTATCCACTGCATCAACGAAATTAACTCATGGTATGATACGCATAAAAGACAATAAATAAAACAAACCATATTGTGCACTGAGAATATGCAATCATAGACTGTAAAACATTCATGAGCAAAACACATGCGAATATTAAAGGGACTTAGTAACAATAATTATTGTCCAAATCCTCAAAATAAAATTTTAATTCTAGCGGTTCCCTTATACCCTGTTGTATTCGTATTAACAATGAAATCACGGGACAGGTTTCGGTTTTTCAAGTTTCCCTTTCGTTACAAAGATATGTATGATTGAAGTATTCAGATAAGAAAAACTCCGGGCGAGTTTTTCTTCCGTGTACAAAGTGAGTGCAGTGAGTTACTGAATATCACTTTGCATTTTCGCTCAATACTTGGCCATACAATGTCCATTTGACTTGAAATGTTCACACAATACCCTGTGGACATATGTAGTCAACAAAGTTACTAGATCCCTTTAACATGAAAGGAACACTATTCTGCATATTCCAATTCGTTGTAGGCATGGTAGGGAAGATTGGGGTATGGAGATGAGGAGGGTTGATGATGAGATACTCATGTTGATGGTGATGACGGAGATGATGATGATGATGATGATGATGATGATGATGAAGATGAGGTTTGCTTTTAAACATAATGAGATCTAAGGCATGCATTTATAATTTGCATTTAATATTGCTGTGCCACTTGTTCGCATGATTATTGCCCAAATGATGGCATGACGTTGGTGGTGATGATGTTGATGATGTCCATGCTGATGATGATGCCCATGATGATGGTAATGATGATGACACTTCTATCACAATGGTAAATATAGTCGTTATGATTATGTCGCTGAAGACGGTATACAACCTTCAAACAATTAATTTGACCAAACACTTGTTGCTTAGTTTTTAAGATTGTTTCCACTATTTCGTTACTTAAATAATATTGTAAAAGTCCATAAAATATCAAAGGGGGCATAGTCAATAATAGGATTGAAATGCCTTCCACAGATTTGTTCTGTTTTCAAATCGAAGGAAACATTACATTTATAATTAAAGGTGTATATTTTGACCATAAAGGATAAGGGTTTGAAACACACGTGTTCAATGCATCGTTGGAACATTAGATTATTTGTTCTGTTAGTTATGCTTGTATCATAGGGTGTGGTTTGTTATTCAGAAAGTTCGGTATTCCAAACACATTGTATCATGTGTATGCCCTGCATTGACAGTTACGCGTCATGTCCTGGGCCTCTTTTATTATTGTGATGTAACACGTTATTATTGGTCGGGGTAGTGCCGTGGCGACGTATCGTACGCTGTTTCGTTAGGCGGGCCGATCCAGTGTTCCGTTGATTGGTTATTTGCCCGTGTGCACCGGCCAATCGGCGTGTTTCGTTGTTGACCTATCAGGAACGCAATCGCTCATGCGAGATTGTGATGTTGGGAGCCACGGTAGAGCATAAAAGCCGAGTGTCTCCATTCGATATTATCATTTGACAAAGTATTGCAGTAGCATACGAAACGTCATGATCGTTTAGATTCCTAGTTTGACATTGCGAGACAAACGAATATCATTAGCGATATTATTTCCGATACTATATCCGCAATGGATTATATATTTACTATTATTGATTGAACATACGGGCACCCAGCCCTGAAATTGATACGTAGATATGAGCGTTGTAGCGAGAAGGTGGCTAGATTATACCGTGGGTTTGGCATCAACTGTTGGGGGCCGGTTGGTCGGGGTAGTGTCGTGGCGACGTATCGTACGCTGTTTCGTTAGGCGGGCCGATCCAGTGTCCCGTTGATTGGTTGTTTGCCCGTGTGCACCGGCCAATCGGCGTGTTTCGTTGTTGACCTATCAGGAACGAAATCGCTCATGCGAGATTGTGATGTTGGGAGCCACGGTAGAGCATAAAAGCCGAGTGTCTACATACGATATTATCATTTGACAAAGTATTGCAGTAGCATACGAAACGTCATGATCGTTTAGATTCCTAGTTTGACATTGCGAGACAAACGAATATCATTAGCGATATTATTTCCGATACTATATCCGCAATGGATTATATATTTACTATTATTGATTGAACATACGGGCACCCTGCCCTGAAATTGATACGTAGATATGAGCGTTGTAGCGAGAAGGTGGCTAGATTCTACCGTGGGTTTGGCATCAACCGTTGGGGGCCGGTTGGTCGGGGTAGTATCGTGGCGACGTATCGTACGCTGTTTCGTTAGGCGGGCCGATCCAGTGTCCCGTTGATTGATTGTTTGCCCGTGTGCACCGGCCAATCGGCGTGTTTTGGTTGTTGACCTATCAGGAACGCAATCGCTCATGCGAGATTGTGATGTTGGGAGCCACGGTAGAGCATAAAAGCCGAGTGTCTACATTCGATATTATCATTTGACAAAGTATTGCAGTAGCATACGAAACGTCATGATCGTTTAGATTCCTAGTTTGACATTGCGAGACAAACGAATATCATTAGCGATATTATTTCCGATACTATATCCGCAATGGATTATATATTTACTATTAACAACACTGTAATTTCAATCCAATATTGTCTACATGTTGTCAATCATATACAAATATTTAAGAAGCACTGTATATACTATCGTTATGTTGATATAAATGTAGTAGACAATATTATATACATGTCACTCCTTAAATAATTGATTTTGCTAGTGACAAAAAATTAGTTAAGGGATTATAATGGAGACAATATACACCTTTTTTTTTTGGGGGGGGGGGGGGAGGGGGGGGGGGGTATTGATATCTAACATGTCCTTAATGACAGATTCTTCCGAAACGAACAGAACACATATGTTACAGGAATCTAGTAACTTTGTTGACAAGAGCAAAAGTGATGCGTGGTTAATACAATGTGTATTGGTGTGATCTGTCCATGAAGTAATGTGCGAACATTTCAAGTTAATTTTATGTTATTTGTCTGAGGAATGAGCGAAAATGCAAAGTGATATTCGCTTACAATTCATTGCATTTACTTTGTACACGGCTGAAAAGGCCCCGTAGATAGTTTCATAATCGAACACTTTGATCGTAAATATCTTTTGAACGAAAACAAAACAAAACCGAAACCTGACACATGAACCGCTAAAATTCAATTGGATTTTGAGGATTTGGACAATGTTGCTAAGTCCCTTGAAGCTTAAAGATTTGTACACAACAATTTCATTGTAATACCGGTCTTTTGTTTCTCACTCTTTTCTTGTTACATTCCTCGTTGGATTGGTATTGCAGTCAATGCTGGACCAAGGTACGACAACTATTTCGCTTTTTAGTCCTGTAGATGTTTTTAGGACCTGAACGTGTTAATAGGTCCAATGTTTTGGGGGTTGATTTATGTTCGACATGGTTTATATACAAACAAAATACAAATCAGTGAGGTTGCCACCTTGGCAAACTAGGGCAACTCTTTGGATAGCAATATAAAGAGAATGAAACATATTAAGGAAAAGTACAACATAGATCAAACAAATGACTCTAAGGTAATTTGGGACAATGAATCCATTGCCGGTGCTCATTAACATTTGCCATATCGGCAACACCCTGCAATCCAATGTATTAATTTGCATATTTATAAATACTTTTGATTTTCAGTGGATATTACCTCTAATAAGCAATAATTACAGGTTTGTGTTTGCAATCATGGTTTAAATATACATTATTTCAGACATTTCAGCTTGGTTGCCACCTTGTCAACGTGATTATGCTAATGATATGCATTGTCAGATGTTGACAAGTTGGCAACTGATCTGATATATCTTTAGTACATATTGAGAACATGATTGGAAAATAATAGTATGGAATGATTGCTTATTAGAGGCTGTAGCTACTGAAAAGGCATTAATATGGATACAAATCCAGATCAGAGGCAGCCTTGTTGGATGTTAGGGTGTTGCCCATACACAACTTGAAAATGAGCACCGGAAATTGATTCCTCGCCCCAAATTACCCAACAATAATTGATGTTATCATTTGTGTACTATTAAATTGACCTGTGACATTATTTCAGAAATATGCACATGAGCTAAATATCTTTACAATATATACAATAATATACATCTCCAGGAATAATAGATAAAGAAATACCATCATCGTACGGGAGTTTAAATGAATCATTTGCGAATAAACCAAAGTAACTATGGAGGACGGATTATGTCAAAACAATCAAAAAGTCATAACGGGACCGCACTCAGTTCAGTCTAATTCTCATTTATTGTCATCAAATCGATGGTACATTATCGTTTTATTTGCGGGAAATAAGTATCAGATCTTGTTTAATTGTAAACAAATAATCATGTATTCGGCTTTTGGTCAATAGGGTATGGAACAGAAGATACATAATTGTAATGCGGAATGTTTAATTGGCCTGTATCCACCCTGACCGTGCTTAAATTGGCCAAACTCGAGCAAAATGCACTTCTAATTTGGGAAACAAAAATAATTTTATATTTTAATAAACTTTTGCTCATCATGATTATTCGCGAAAATTTGTAACCAATAAGTTTGTTTTGTTTGGGGGGGGGGGGGGGGGGGGGCAATCGCAAGTGCCGTGGAAAAGTTTGTATTTACGGGGTTTTTTTTTAATGCTATGAGAGTCGCTATTCATAATGTTAAATGAGCCCGTTCAGGGCAGCGACTCGTGAAATCTACAAAAGTAGATTGACGTTCCACGTTTAAATCAGTCAGCCAGATTCTGGACATCATGACCTGTTAACATATTTATGCAAGTTATCGTTGTTTAATAAAGTCAACGCTCTGTGAGTTTTACTGGTTCTGGGTGTAGACTGTTTTATTAGTTTTAACTCACTGCGGAGTAGATGTTGAAGCCTATACAGTTGCGTAACTATTAGTTTTAATTACGATGGTGATATCTGCCACAAAAAAATACATCGAAGCTGCAACGCCGATAGCTAAGTGTTTTGGTATAAAGTGAACGGGGTCGCATTTGGTGTTTGACAAAAAAGCTTTATTGGCTATGTTTACTCTTATAACACTTCTGCAATGAACATTATACTATATTAAAACTAATTTGTTTTATTTCTAAACTTTATTTGTATAGTTATCTTGTCAGATCATATAACCATGATGTTAACATTTTTGTTTAACACCATTAACTCTAACCCCATTTTCAGTAAACTTGGCGATCAAACGATAGCTGCCATTGCTCGACATATTAAGTCAGAACAATTCTATGAGATTGGAACTGAGCTCGGGCTAATGAAAGAACAGCTATCAAAGTTGGAAAATCGGAATATGGCGAACACGAACAATGCCTTTATTGAAATGATATCAACCTGGAAAACATTGCAGCCGTCTGGGGGCCAGGCAGCAGAAAACTTTAGAGAGATTTGTGAATCGGTGAAATCTGCTGGCGATGCACGAGAAAAGACAGGTATATCACTTTCAAGCACATGTAATTGAAACTTCGGAAGCATAATGTTGTTTTGTGCATCTCGACACCTTGTAAATATTGGATATTGTGTAGTAGTAGTACGGCAACACTTGCCTAATGTTGATAAATCTGAACAAAAGTTTTGTAGGAAAGTACGTGATAACAATATATTGGGGTTGTTGAGGACATGGTAAATATTGGCGGGTACTTATTGTTCGTATGCAGTAATTAAGGGCAACTTTTGAAATCAGAGGCAACTGCCCCTTATTCAAATGTTTATGATGATTTTTGAATTTCTGTGGTTGCACCCTCAAATACTGCATGGGTTTTTTATATTCAAAATCAAACGGAAACTGTACAGACTGTCCCAGAACAAACGAAACCGGGTTTCATGGCAGAAATTTTATGTTATAATGAATAATTTCCTTGATGATATATATATGTCTGAAAAGCTCTGTGTCTCTTCTTTCATTTGATATATAACTTATGGCACATAGTTCACGCATGACTGAATTAGAACGATGGAAAGTGGTGTTACCAAGATTCTATTTGCACGCAGAAATTGCAAGTTTGGGTGAGGTTTTGGGGGTGAGTTTTAAGGGTAGTAAACGTACTTATTTTGAAAAGGGACAAATACCGCATACAAATTCATAATTTTATCTTTTATATGACACCTCATGATTAAAAAAATAAATGATTTTTGCCAGAGAACGAGTACAATTAAAACATGCTTGATTCCAGCCCAAATGAGTAACTTTCCTGATCTAGCCTGTTTCCCATGTTTTCCCTGATCCAATGTTTGTGTAAATTCACTCATTGTCAGCTGCTAATTCAGGAAAGCTGAGCGACTTCTTACTCAACTTTCACTCATTTGGGCAGAAATCAGTCATGTTTTCATTGTACTCGTTCTCTGGCATTAATCATTTATTTGTTTAGCATGAGGTGTCATGTAAAAGATAAAAATATGAACTTTTATGTGGAGTTTGTCCTTTTTAAAAATAAGTACGTTTACAACTCACCCAAACTTAAAATTTATGCGTGCAAATGGAATATTGGTAACACCCCTTTCCATTGTTCTAATTCAGTCATGCTTGAATTATGTGCCATAAGTTGTACATCAAATGAAAGAAGAGACACAGAGCTTTCCAGACATATATATATATCATCAAGGAAATTATTCATTATGACAGAAAATTTATGCCATGAAACCCGGTTTCGTTTTATCTGGGACAGTCTGTATTACGGTTGCACATACCTTTGCCGTGGTAGTAATCCATAATCCAGCGGTCATGGTGGTTTTGCGTGTACCATATATTGCGGTACGTTTGAAACGGGTGGACAGTATCTTCGAGTTAAATCTTAGTTGCTAATCGCGCAGTGTAAAAAGGGCTTAAACGTGCCGCCACCCGCATGTATAAGGCAAAGTTTGAATAACAATCAAGCTACTTAGTATATTAAAACGAACGTGTAAACATAATTTAACCACGTTTCGTTTCATCATTATGTTGTTTTTTTTTACTGAGGATATGAAAGAGTTCCTCTGTTCATTATATACAGAAATCTTTTAAAAGAGAAGCTTAATCCAAAAGGGCGGCCTCGGATCGACAAAGGATTCAATGAGAAAGGCCCAGGCCTTATCGGCTGCATTGTCTTAGTACTATTTACCACCAAATACTCATTACAATAAGCTAACAGGGCTAACTCCTAGTTTACATTTCATGCATACAAATTTACATTTGGCCTTATCTAAACAAAATTGTAATTAAGCTTATTGTCTGTATAACCCTACGTATACCGTCGCGACGTGTTGGTTGATAAGCTTTCAACTCGCGAAACAACTGATCATAGTAAAAAAAAACATGATAGACAGTCTTTTAAATGTGTTGTTACCTTAAACAAACTGATTTTGAAGAGAAAAAACGGTATAACCCTAGTTAACAAGGACAATGATAACGTTACATGTTAAGTAATGTTAAATTAGTCATAATACTATTGTGTATGCCCACTCAGTTTATTTCATGAATGATGCCGTACAGAATCGATTATGTAAAGAACACATCAGTTTAATATGTCCTCATTTGTTTTTGCAATTCCGTTTACAATCATAGGTAACAGTGGAATAGTGTTGAGCGATGAGCTTATTCTTGATATGACGGAAAAGATAGATCTGGCGGTGGTCCCTGCTCAATCCTTCAGTGTATATTTGGGCCTTGGATTTCCAGCAGGCAGCAGTGCCATGATCACAGCCTTAAGCTTACTCAACCCACAGAGTGCCATATGCCAGCTATTCAAGCACTTTATTCACAGAAACGGCACTAGGAGGGATTCCGCCATCAAGCTTCGGCGCATTCTCAGGAATTACGGTATTGCCCCGGCTGCTGAAGTACTCGAACATGGTATAAATAGCCTGTTATACGTTACTTACAATACATAATATCTTGTCATAATTATGTTTAATAACTAATACTTATGTAAGCCTTGTTCACACACATGTCATACTCCTCTCCAAAGAGCAATGCACAATCACCCAGCATACATAGGCGCCGGAAGTGGGGGGGGGGGGGGGGGGGGGGGGCAGGGGGGCGGCCGCCCTCCAATCCAAAAAATGGGGGGGGGGGGGCAAAACGCAATTTTGCCCCCCCCCCCCCCCAAAAAAAAAGCCCCCCTCCCCTCCAAAAAAAAGAAAGAGTGGGAAAGACACAATCAAATGTATGAGCTTACGTTTAAAACTAGTTTATACATCAATTATCTCAGTTTGTTGTAAACATCTGATGAGAGCAGAGACATTTTATTATTTTTTTGTTTAACTCGGATTCTAAATTTCCTTCACAGGTATGGCATGCAGTGCACCAAATTGCACCATTTCAAGTATTGTCAGGGATTCATGGATATTTGTAATTTATGAGTGTACGCAAGAAATAAAGAATACCTTCCCCACAATGAGTACAGTCAAAAAGAATTTATTGACTGAAATCATAATTCATAGTCTCAAGCTCAGAGACATATAATAATATTCTTTATAATTACAAGCATTATTCAAACTCTGTAATGCATACAACAAGTTACAACAAGTTAATTAAGCATCTTGCTAAGAATGCGTATTGAGACGTTAAACGTATTTTGAACCAAACCAAACACAAAGTAAAGACTTCACAAGCCTACAATGTATATACTTATTCTTTCTCCCTTCACAAAGAACAAAAGAATAATCAAAATCAAATAACTGAAAAGTCCTTTAAATCACACATCTGTGTGCTGGCCAACACAATATAATAAACAGAAAAACCTCAAAGTCTTATCTGTATTCTTAACTGGACCTCCATCACGAAGCTGCGTGAACCACGCTCGAGTTCTCGCTCGCTACGACGCTGCTCGCGACCGACGATGCTCGCATCCGACGAAGCTCGTGACCGACGATGCTCGTGACCGACGATGCTCGTGACCGACGATGCTCGTGACCGACGATGCTCGTATCCGACGATTCTCGTGACCGACGATGCTCGTGACGACGGCTCTCGTGACGACGGTGCTTGCGTAGACCACTCTGCCGGCGACGACGCTCGGTGCTTCCGCTTTCGCGACTGGTCCCTCGTCGAGCTGACGAAGTCTGGTGCCCCTGGCACCTGCAGAACGCACTGCATCCTTCCCAGGATCAGCGATGCTCGAAGAGCCGACACTCGATCTCCACCCTTAGACGAGTGCATCAGAAGGCGGGGTAACGCCCACAGTATGTCATCCAAACATCGGACTCCAACACAAGCAACGACATACTTCACCAAAACTACCTCTAAAATTAGGGAAAACAAGCCAGAAAGCAGAGGCAGTGGAGACAAGATGTTAGGTGTATAAGCATGTATTCAAGTCTCAATTCAAACGCACATTGCGTAACACGATCACTAGTCGTTTTTAAGACTCCGAGATGATATAAACTAGCCTTCATTCAGGCTTTCATCACAGTAACCTTCGCAGGTCCGAATTTTCGGGTCCAACCCCAAGGGTACGGCTATATGAAGGAACAATAAATTGTCACAACATCTCTACAATCATGTTAACTGTTTTGCAGCTAACAATGGTTAACATTTTTATTCATTCTTCCCATCTGCCAAGTAAGTAAATTCGCACTTAATGATTTCAATAGTGGAACATAACATTTCACAATAGCAATTATGAAAACATATATATCGCGGTAAATAATTCAAACATCAATGGCTTCAATCATTGATAAACTAGTGGTTTATCATAAGTGAAACCGGTTTAGATTGTAAGACTAAAGCTACCGGTATTCTGCAAATTAATCAATAATTTCATTTAAAGGTAACTTATTTTCACAAAATAATTACGATTGCCGTTCACTAATAATAGAGAAAACTTTACTAACAAAACAATCATACAGTATTCATGAACATTTACATCTTATTAAGTTGTCGGTAAATGATCTATCCTTTCACGTCAACAATACACATTTATATTATATATTCGAGACGTGGACTCTTCTTATATTATACAATAAAGAAAACATATTTAGCAAGACGGCAAACTTACAGTTACATCTTGTCAACATCCGCGTAGAACCGGGAAGTCATGGCCTCCGCTGTGCCGGTGATCGCATTCATCCCGATAGCCGATGTCACTGTCTGGCTCGGGGAAAACATCAACATCAACAGCCAACTCAAGACCACTAACAGTCCACCATTTCTCACGCAGGCAAATGTCGATATGACACATCAAGCAATCTAACAACATCACACTTGCATCAACGACGCCTATACGCCCCTATCACGTGATTTAAAACTAGTGCCAAAGTTACTCTCGCGCAAGCTAACTGGACGACACTGATCACACCCCCTTTTACGTCATATACGCAATTACCATATCAATTTATGTATAATGCTATGCCAGTCTACCGCACGCAAACCCGCATCTCGCTAAATAGAACCGGCCAATCGGGACAGGTTACTAATTAACACGTATACCGATGAACTATTCAGGCCAATCCTCCCTACACAATAAAACCAATACAATGGAATCACAACCATTGCTAGAATAGCCCAAATTCCAACTACGTATAGCCCAATTAGTCAACGATTAGCAATCCGTCCTCCCATCAATATAAAGGATAGTTTAACTAGTACTAGCCCCTAACACCCAAACAGTGGTGATAGTATCCCTTCCATGGAAACAACGCTACAATCGCTTCAAAATATTTTCCACCTGCCTTATTTTAATTCAGGCAGACCCATGTCGCGATCTCTCGTGACAAGTATATAAATGCAAAATCTTCCCCGTGGAGGGGGATACCCCCTCCCAAACCCTCCCCCTCTGGCTCTGCCCAATTCCGCGGTCGCTTCGCTCCCTCGGGATTTATTATTGGCTGTAGGCCATGTTGTTGGATCATACATGCGCCATAGGGTTTATGTTGGAACTGTGTATGACACTAAATATATTATTTATGTGTGAGTTTGGGTGCATATCTATTAGTGCGTCAATTATTTGTTTACTTCGTGAAAAATGTATAAAATCATAACACACTTTCCCAGATACAGTTAAAGTGATACCTGTAAAGTGTCCGATATTGCACAAAATGACATTTGAGACTTCAATCCTATATCAATATCATTGTAAAATACAATTGAAAGATTTGTGAAAGTTTGAAAGAAAACGAACACTGTTTACCTAGTGAAAAAACGAATATTGAGTTCATATTTTATCACCGAATACTGATGGTCTGCCATACATTTGTCGCAGTAATGAATGATCCGTTTGAGATATTCGCACCCGTGTATGTAACACGTAGTACAGAATTCATGGAATTTGCACTCGCTCGGCTCAAAGTTCAACCTCCGGAATGTTCTCACGCACTCATGCGGACGTTCTCAGCTAGATCAATATCATTGTAAAATACAATTGAAAGATTTGTGAAAGTTTGAAAGAAAACGAACACTGTTTACTTAGTGAAAAAAACGAATATTTTATCACCGAATACTGATGGTCTACCATACATTTGTCGCAGTAATGAATGATCCGTTTGAGATATTCGCACCCGTGTATGTTTACACACTTCATAAATTTACACGATTTACTTGTTTAGTGCAATGATTACAAAAAAGACTTAATGGTAGTGTTGAGTTTCGGTATTTCCCTAAGTGCCCCCCCCCCCGATATTTGTTTGTGAGATAATGAAAAAAAAACTCTCAAATTCGAAAGAACATACAATTACAATGACAGAATAAACTTGATTTGGTCAAAATCGGTTCAGATACGGCTAAAATATCCATAAATATATTTTATTCAAAATGTTTTTTTACCGGCAATGCCAATGCTCGAAAACTATTTTGAAAACAATCAGAATAGGTTTTTTTGTCGCAGTAATGAATGATCCGTTTGAGATATTCGCACCCGTGTATGTAACACGTAGTACAGAATTCATGGAATTGCACTCGCTCGGCTCAAAGTTCAATCTCCGGAATGTTCCCACGCATACTGCAATGCGGACGCGTTTAGCTACAACAATTGTACTTGTTTTTAATTGCGTTGATTAAAGGCATACCTGTAAAGTGTCCAAATCCACGAAAATTACTTGGAGCTTCCTCGTTTCTCTTCTACCGTGTTGTTTAGCTTATGGTAAAAGAAGAATAAAATAGGGTTTGATTTTTTCAAATGTCCCTTTAGTATGAAGATAATTATCATTTAAATCTTTTATTTCAATCACGTTGATTAACGCTTTTGATAAAAAGTACAATTGTCCTAGCTGAGAACGTCCGCATGAGTGCGTGAGAACATTCCGGAGATTGAACTTTGAGCCGAGCGAGTGCAAATTCCATGAATTCTGTACTACGTGTGTAAACATACACGGGTGCGAATATCTCAAACGGATCATTCATTACTGCGACAAATGTATGGCAGACCATGAAATATTCGTTTTTTTCACTAAGTAAACAGTGTTCGTTTTCTTTCAAACTTTCACAAATCTTTCAATTGTATTTTACAATGATATTGATATAGGATTGAAGTCTCAAATGTCATTTTGTGCAATATCTGACACTTTACAGGTATCACTTTAACGCTTTAGAAATAATGATTTTCAATGATAATTATCTTCATACTAAAGGGACATTTGAAAAAAATCAAACCCTATTTTATTCTTCTCTTACCATAAGCTAAACAACACGGTATACCCAGGGGGCAAAGGGGGTTTAGCAGCTTTTGCCTGTTGTAAAAGGTTGGTCACCAGAAATGGCTTCTAGGACCCTCTAGGATCACAACCTAGGTGGACAACCTCGCGAACTAGCTACTGGAAGTCCACAGGATGAGTTTCAAGAAAATCACACCTATATTACACTAAATAGTGCGTTTTAGCCTTAGGGGTCATGAATACCCATTCACACATCTTGCCCAATTACACCACAATGCACTGCTGATTCCAGATTGATGTTTCATGGAGGACTTTCCTAAAGTCCTGCGCATCGTTTGATACCAAATTTTAGCATATTGCATCTTTGGTTACTGCGTCACACGTCGTTACAACGTGATACATCACATACGGACGTGAAATTCGTATATACAGCGCGTATGTATGAAAGACAACTACATTCTTAAAATTGAAAAATAGGCTATATTTCGATCTTTAAACATGTAATTCGAATTTTAGATATATAGTAAGAGCATTACATAATGAAAATAAGCATGTACATTAATAAACAATAAAACACATAAGCATTAAAAACAATGAAATACATACGAATATGAGTTGTTAATGTTATAATTTGTTTAGATGTGGTTAAATTACTATAATCAAATGATACAAAATATATCCACAAAATTACATAATGCTTATCCCGTGAATGAGATACCCGGGAGGAGGGAAGGGGGTGTTCAAAAGACCAGCCTTTCATCAATGGACTCCTAACAATAATAAGCGCTTTGAGCACCTTATATTAGGTAGATATTGCGCAATATAAATATCCTATATTATTATTTATTATTAACATAATAATAATCTGGAAGTCCACATGAAGCAAAACTTGAAAAACATCTACAAAAAACCCACTAAAGACAGCCATCTCTAGTACAAACAGAGTTGAAAAGTATGCTCCCACTATGCTGCATCTCCATTCATCCATGCCACACCGTACATCTGGTCAGAATCGTATCATCAGGGATAACGAGACATGCAATTTTGCTTATGTGTTATGCGCTATATAATGTAGAAATATTTCATTATTATTATTAAAGAGGTTGTAGTCAAAGTCAATGACAACCGAACTGTAAAAGGACAGTGCTTGTTAATGCAATGTGTGCCATATGTCACTGGCCATCTCATTAAGGTGAATCATTTGAAGCAGTCACTAAATGGCACGCAAATATATTGCTGGAAGAATTTCCTTTCGGTACTGATATCATACACCTGTGTTGAACATAATATGTACAGTTAGGCCAGTCTGAAGTCTGCTGAACACGAACAGAGGTGTGCCCTATACAAAATGAGCCAAAGTCTATGAAGTCAGTGGGAAACGTGCAGCTCCTGATCCACATGAGTTTTTCAGTATATCAAGCTACCAAAACAAACCTTTTGAGCTTACCCTGTGAAAGGTGGTGAGATTATGGACAGCTTGAAGAAGTCCTTAGCTTGGTCAAAGCCATCTGCAATTTGGTGGTGGATAGAAAGAAAAGAGTATTGTTCTCACAGTGGGGTCTGCTATGGAGGTTCCTGTCGTCTTGGATCTACACAACAGGCATGAAGAGGCTATTACAAGAGTCTTACTGTATACATTCTACAACAGAGCAAGAGTCGACAGAGTAGTTATTCATGCCAATGACACTGATGTCACAAGCACGTCTCACTGATCTCTCAGAGCTGTGGGTGAGGACAGCCCAGAATCGGCACATATCGACACCGCTGGTAAAAAAAAACCTGCCAATGATTAACAGATGACATTATCACTTGAACACAAGAACTTGCAATGGATGTGTACATCACTAAAGCAAACCAGTTTAAGGATTCCGATCTGGGGAATTTGAGAGCTTAAAAGTTTTTCAACAACGAGTCAGCTCTCTTGAAGCTACTGCCTCCTAGTGAGGACGCTTTTTTTCCTTTGTCTCTATCGAGCTTCTCACGCCATCATTGATAAGAATGCGCACATTCCCAAGCCAACATTCCATCATGTATAGAGTTTGGATAGTCCCTCAGTGATGGAAGTTCTAGTGTCAACTACACAGCAAGCCTGGGCAAGACAATATCATGTTGATGGGTGCCAGAATAACTGTTCCTATACATGAAGAAAGCGGTTCCATACTTTGGAATTGCTTAAAATGTTTCACCTTTGTGAAAGGACCACTGCTGTTCTTTCTGTTATCCGAAGGCAAATCAGAAAAAAATTGGTTTGGCACTAAGAGGAAACCAGTCTTCCTACCACTTCACATATTGCCGGGTTCCTTGAACAGAGTAGGTGAAATATATCACTGAACCCATGCTTTTCCATGAAGTCATACATGTCAAGCTGTCTACCATGCAGTAGCAAAAATCATAGTCATGCGCAGAACTTCATTGCTCTTGCCTGCATTGCGGCTGTTTTCCTCTTTTCTTCTTGAGATTTGTCTCGTTAGGGTGTAGAAGGTGTAGAGCGTCATAAGTCTTGTCTTCTTCTCACTGGAAAAGGACCCTGTTATAGTGCCTTCAAACACCCCTTTTTCATGTTGGTAAGTTTTTTTTTACCGGAACACTGCACATTTGATATGTTCCTGAAGGAATGTGCTGTTGCTGTGTACGGTTTGGTTTCCAGTGCTGCCATGACCTCGACTACAGCTCTTTATCCACGATGACACAAAATAAATCATGATGTGTGCTGGATAAACTGATGAATGAAGGTGCAGCATATATTTCAACTCGGCAGAGATGAGTGGCTTGGTGTAGTGAGTGGTTTGGTATAGACGATTTTTTTCAGTTTACGCTTGACGTGGACTTTCAGCAGATTATCAACAAGGTTTTGCACACAGTTTGTGTTCCTATCTAGAAGGTCCTATACGCCACTTCTAGGGTCAATCCTTAACAACAGTACCCCCTTCCAAGCTTCATAATGTACCTCCTTTATAAGATCTAGTAAGAGACTCTGCTTTAAACTTATCATGTAAGCCTTCACTTACACTTCGTCCATTCAGGGTGATTATAGTCCTTGCTTATTATTTTTGGAGTCCACTGATGGTCTTGTGACCCCCTCCACCCCCCCCCCCCCCCCCCACATAAATACACAGACACACACACACACACACACCTCTGTATCTGATTCAAATGATGAAAAGTTATGATGTTTCAGATGGATTTTGTATCATTTTATCGCAATCTAAACAAATTAATACATTAACAACTCATATGCTTATGTATTTTATTGTTTTTTACTGGCTTTGTTTTGTATTGAATTATTAATTTACATAATTGGTGTCTTTGTATTATGCTCTTAATAGGTATTTAAAATCGAATTAAATATTTAAATATTAGGATATAGCCTATTATTAACTCTTAAAAGAGTTATTTGCATTTCATACATAAGCGCTGTATTCGAAATTTCACGTCCATGTGTGACGCATCACGACGTAACGACGTGTGACACAGTAACCAAAAATGCAATATGCTCACATTTGGTATCAAACGATGCGCAGGACTTTAGGGAAGACCTTCATGAAAAAAACAATCTGGAATAAGCTGGGCATTGTGGTGTAATTGTGCAAGATGTGTGACTGGGTATTCATGACCCCTACGGCTAAAACACACTATTTAGTGCATTAGGTGTGGTTTTCTTGTAACTCATCCCGTGGACTTCCAGTAGCTAGTTCGCGAGGTTGTCCACCTAGGTTGTGATCCTAGAAGGTCCTAGAAGTCATTTCTGGTGGCCAACCTTTTACAACAGGCAAAAGCTGAAAACCTAAAAAAATGGGTGTTTGCCCCCTGGGTAGTAGAAGAGAAACGAGGAAGCTCCAAGTAATTTTCGTGGATTTGGACACTTTACAGGTATGACTTTAATCTTAAGCCCGAATTTCCTATCTAGGTATGCACCAGATTGCACAATTTCAAGTCCATAAATGCAAAATCTTTCTTACCGTGGGAGGGGGTCCCCCTCCCTCCCTGCCCCAGCCCTCAGGCGCTTCGCTCCCTCGGGACTTATTATTGGCTCTGTGTTGTTGGATCATACATAATGTTGCATAATTATGGTTTATGTTGTTGTGTGTGTGTTTTGGGGTACGTATTTTATTAGTATGTCAATTATTTGTTTTCTACGTAAAAACAATATATTAAAACTTCCTGGTCGAAATCATATTACGCTTTCCAAAATACAGCCGAATTTCCTATCTAGGTGTGCACCAGATTTCACAATTGCAAGTCCATAAATGCAAAATCTTTCTTACCGTGGGAGGGGGATACCCCCTCCCAAGCCTTCCCCCTCCCTCCCTGCCCCACCCCTCAGGCGCTTCGCTCCCTCGGGACTCATTATTGGCTCTGTGTTGTTGGATCATACATAATGTTGCATAATTATGGTTTATGTTGTTGTGTGTGTGTTTTGGGGTACGTATTTTATTAGTATGTCAATTATTTGTTTTCTACGTGAAAAATATTTTAAAACTTCCTGGTCGAAATCAAATCACGCTTTCCAAAATACAGCCGAATTTCCTATCTAGGTGTGCACCAGATTGCACAATTTCAAGTTCAAAAATGCAAAAGCTCCCTACCATGGGAGGGGGGACACCCCTCTCCCACACCCTCCCCCCGCTCAGTCGCTTCGCTCCCTCGCAATGTCTCACTCTCACATCTGGCTCAAAGTTGGCAATCCAGAGTGTGGTTGGGCATGAGCCCCTACACACACAAATTGTGAGCCCCCTTGAGGTGTTGCCCCCTCCCCCCAATCGAAATTTTTTTTTTTTTTTAGTAACTCTTATAATTTCTATTGCTTTCCGCGATTTTGTTCTTTAAAGCAAAAACAAACAAATGACGTCTATTTTCTAATATTATGACTTTACTTTTGTACAGTTTATAAATTTCAAATAGAAAACACTTCATACATTTACACGATTTACTTGTTTAGTGCAATGATTACAAAAAAGACTTAATGGTAGTGTTGAGTTTCGGTATTTCCCTAAGTGCCCCCCGATATTTGTTTGTGAGATAATGAAAAAAAAAAAACTCTCAAATTCGAAAGAACATACAATTACAATGACAGAATAAACTTGATTTGGTCAAAATCGGTTCAGAAACGGCTGAAATATCCATAAATATATTTTATTCAAAATGTTTTTTTTTACCGGCAATGCCAATGCTCGAAAATTATTATGAAAACAATCAGAATAGGTTTTTAAAAAGTCGTTGATGATATCTCTATTTAATAATTATTTTAACATTAAATGCACAATTTTGTATGAAAAAGGGCTAAAACCAATAATTTGTCTTAGATAGCACCCTCTTGAGTTGTAACGGCTCTTTTTTAAAGATAACAGGCAGGGGTTTTACTTAGTCGTTTGTAATTATGAACACTTTTCGAGCATGGTGAAGTTATTACTTTGTGCCGTAATGGTGCACGTTTTGGTTACTAAAGTTAATTTTGACCAATACTCAACTTCCCTTTAAATTCACAAACATGCCTTTCAGAAAGGGGTTACCATGGCAACGGGAAAAAAAATGTCATACCACAATGCTCCCTATATAAGTTTAGGAAAAGTCACCGAATTTGGTGAAAATTTGATGAAAAATGTGGGCGTGGCAGTACAAACATATGGGGAGGGGGGGCTTGATAGTGTTAAAGGCCTGGGGTAGTACAATGTTGGTAAGGTTGAGCTTTAGTAATTATTAAGAATGCACACGATTTGCTGATGATATCTACCTTTTTATCGATTCGCACCAATGCGTAGTGCATTTTCTGGTGGTTCCTACTAGTTGGTGGACATACCTACGCCATTCTTACTGCAATCGTAATGAGTTCGTAATGCATCGTACTGCTTCTCCATTATTGATGGAAGCGTACTATACAAGTTCTGGCATCCGCGCGCCCTTTTCTCCCATCCCCAGGCAGATTATGCACAATATTCACCCTGATAGGTGACTTACTTCCTTACTGCGCGCAGTACGCGCGCGGTGCAAGCGTATGCGCGATGTTGTCTATTTTCGGAATGCAACCCCAAAAGTTCAAATCATTACGTTAAATTTAAAGGGGGAAAAGGCAGTTCTTTGCACTAAGATGAATGTAGCTCGTGGATATCTTGTTTTTAGAAATTTGCGTCACTTTTTTAGACCATATTCTGATTTGTGTCGGAAATATCACCTATTGATTTTAGAGGCGGAATAGAATCACGGCGTGGTAGCTCAGGATCTTAGCACGACAATAGTAAGTATCGTTTATAACGAATAATCACGAAAACGGGATAACGATTGACCTTAAGGGAGGCTTGCGTGGTTGTTGTGTATCCTGGATACCGCTCAGTAATTGACTTTGCACGTAATCGACAGAAAACGCGAGAGACGTCGCACATGTACAAAGTCAATGGCGAGCCAAACCGAGCGGACACGGGCATAGAAAAAGCCAATTTTCGTGGCGCTTAAAATCGTATAATTTCATCCCAATGACCAGTGTCTTCGAAATCTTATGTAAAGAAGTAATAGGGCGCACGATTATTGCATAAATCACTCAAATGTCAACTTTTAGCTGTGTTGTAATTCAATCAAAGAAGTGAGCGAGTGTCAACACGTGTATGGTACCGCCTTCTTACCGCTGTCTCACTGCATTATTTTGCATTATTTTGTAAACATGCGTACAGTATGCGTAAGGCATGCTTAGGGACCTCACACAGGACACGACTAGACCAAAGACGCATAAGGACGTTCCCCAGTTAAATTGAAGTCCATGTCAGTTTCTTCAAACTTTCCATACCGTAACTTTGACCCATCCGAAGCCCAAATATGCAAATAAAACCATAGGTTCGTGTGCTTTTTTTTCTTCTACGGGACTCTGAATAATATGGCAATCTGAAGTCCAGTATAGAATGATAGCGTTACAGGATCAAGGCCATGATAGGCTACAAAATGTCCAATAGCAAACTTAAATCCCCATAATTCTTTCAAAATCCACGTAATTTTCTCCAAACTTGTAGAGATTGTAGAGAAAGGTATCCAAAACGAGGAAAACAAATTTAAAGTTGGGGGTGTATGCTCTCAATCTTGCTAGCAGCGCCCTCACGCGGCAGAAAACACCAATATCCTAAAAATCCTTCTCATGGACGTTTTCTGTTAGGGGTGGGATAATGGGCAAGGTTCATAAAACTTATGCTGTACATTCAAAACCCATGTCACTTTTACGAAACTTGCCAAAATTATAGGGAAAGGGCTACTGAATACAGACAAACTATAAAAATGGGGGTTCGTGTGCTCGTTTTTGTGCTGGCAGCGCCCCCATGCGGCAGAAAGCACCGTAAGACCACAAAATCTTGTCTGGAACCTATCCAGTGATGCACTGATGGGGTGGGTTCATAACACTTATGCTGTACATTGAAAACCCATGTCACTTTTACGAAACTTGCCCATATTATAGAGAAAGGGCTACTGAATACAGAAAAACTATACAAATGGGGGGTTCGTGTGCTCGTTTTCGTGCTGGCAGCGCCCCCATGCGGCAGAAAACATCGTAAGACCACAAAATCTTGTTTGGAACCTATCCAGTGATGCAATGATTGGGTGGGTTCATAAAACTTATGCTGTACATTCAAAACCCATGTCACTTTTACGAAACTTGCCAAAATTATAGAGAAAGGGTTACTGCCCAGCTAGCCACCTGACGTCGTGCCGATGTCAAAAGTTGTTGGCCGGATGTCGGCTTATCGCGCTTGGCTCGAGGTTAAAATGTCCGCCAGCCCAACATCGTCACTACGTCATTTTTGTGATATATTGGCATAACGTCAATTTCCAACAATGGCCCAACCTCATCTCATGACATTGGATCAACATTACATTATGATGTCGGCTCGAGGTTAAAATATCCGCTAGCCCAACATTGTCACGACATCATTTTGTGATGTTGGCCCAACGTCAATTTCAGCCAATGGCCCAATAAAAATCGATTAGACATGAATATGACATCTCAATGATGACGCCATAGCGATACCCTGCCGATGTCAGCCTCTGGCAGCTATGAAACAAGTCGGCAAATGGTCATAAAATTGATGTTGCGCCAATGTCAATAGTTCGACATAAATATGACATCTCATAAATGACGTCGGGCTAATATCGCGCCGATGTTGGAACTGGCATCAATTTAAGAGATTGGTAAATGGTTGTGAAAGTAATGTCGGGACAATGTTATTAATTGGACATCAATATGATATCTACAATATGATGTCAGGCCGATATCCCGCCGACGTTAGAACATTCAGCAATGAAAGAACTCGGCAAATGGTCATAAAATTGATGTTGCGTTGATGTCAATAGTCCAACATGAATATGACATTTCATGAATGACGTCGGGCCAATATCGCGCCGATGTTGGAACTGATAGCAATTTAGGAGGTCGGTAAATGGTTGTAAACTTGATGTTGTGCCGAGGTCAAAGGATTAGACATAAATATGAGATCTCCATGATGACACCATAGCGATATCCTGCCGATGTCAGCCTCTGGCAGCTATGAAACAAGTCGGCAAATGGTCATAAAACTGATGTTGCGCCAATGTCAATAGTCCGATATGAATATGACATCTCATAGATGACGACTAATTATGTATGCATGGTGTACGTATCACGAACTCGTGTTGGAGGGATTCAAAGTTTGACAAAAAGTTGACATTTGTCTGTTAATCAGGCACTTTTACCAATACCTATATGCTCACTTTCCCCTAATTCTTAGGAAGCACAACGGAATAACCCTGTTAGCCACCTGACATTGTGACAACGTTGGGCCGATGTAAAATTCGTTGTAAGAGGACGTTGGGTCTACATTAAACATGCGACGTAAAACATTTTTAATGCTGACCCAACGTCATTTTGCGATTTCGGCCCAACATCAATTATTGACAATGGCCCAATGTCAGTTCTAACGTATGCCCAACGTCGATTTCTGACGTTGAGAGAACATCAAGTTCTGACGTTGGCCCGACGTTAAAATGTCCGCCAGCCCAACATCGTAACCACGTCATTTTGTGATATTGGCCTAACGTCAATTTCTGACAATGGCCCAACATCAACTCATGACATTGGCCCAACATAACATTATGATGTGGGCTCGAGGTTAAAATGTCCGCTAGCCAAACATTGTCACAACATCATTCTGTGATGTTAAGCCAATGTCAATTTACGACAATGGCCCAACACCGAATACTGACATAGGAGAGATATATACAATTCTGATGTGGGCTCGACGTTAAAATGTCCGCCAGCCCAACATTGGCCCAATGTCATTTTGTGATGTTGGCTTACCATTAATTGTTGGCACTGGCCCAATGTCAGTTACCCACCAAAGGGCCAACATCAAATTCTGACGTTGGCCCGACATTAAAATGTCCGCCACTCCGACATTAACCCAATGTTATTAATTTAACCTCAATATGACATTTCAATTATGACGTCACACCGATACCCTGCCGATGTCAGAATTAGCAGCAATAAAACAAGTCGGCAAATGGTCATCGAATCAATGTTGCACCAATGTCAATACTCCAACATGAATATGACATGTCAAATATGCCGTCGGGCTAATATCGCGCGAATATCGGAACTGGTAGCAATATAGAAGGTAGGAAACAGGTTGTAAAATTTATGTCGGGCCAATGTCATTACTCCGATATAAATATGAGACCCCAAATATGATGTTGGTCCGATATTGTGCCGATGTTAGAACTTGTTAGCAATTTAAGAGTTCTGTAAATGGTGTTTAGTTTGATGTCAGCCCGATGTTATTTATTAGACATCTGTACTATGACGGCAAACATATATTCCGTCGAAGACAGAACCTTCAGCAACGGAACAAGACGGCAAATGGTAAAATTAATGTCCTGTCATTAATCCGTCATAAATATGACAAATGGTCATAAAATTGATGTTGCGCCGATGTCAGTAGTCC
>JBAMJV010010879.1:0-56027 GCA_037951105.1 Echinarachnius parma | reverse complement strand
CGACCGTTTGGATATTTCAAAAAATTATATTTATCAAAATAGCCACGGACCGTGATATCATTCACGAGTAATCTCCTGTCATTTGTATTTCAACATACATGTATATCTTTACCTGGAAAAGGGTGATGGATATACTTGCGTATATACCATCATTTAAAAAAAAAAGTGCAAAACGTATCTTTCCCCGCAAGAAACACGACTTAAAACCAAACAAATACAATGGGTTGCTCCCGAATGACACCCCGATCGGCAGCAATTTAAAAAAAAGAAATACACACTCTTAAACGAAGTTCAAACGCTCATAACTTTGTTCAATATATTTTGCCAATTTCACTTTGTTCAAATTTTCGCAGATGACTTCTCTAATTTTGCTTCATCGAAAGCAATTCTTTTATAGGACATGCGTAAGAACACCCGGGACTATTCGGGGGACCGGTGATGTTGATTTGGTGTCGGCCAAATGTAAGTTTAGGAGTACCAATATAAGTGTTCGGTCTCGTGTCGGTGTGTTTTCCGCGTCCAAATTCAGTGCACATTTTACAATGAGAGTTGAGACACACAACCAGACCAAACCCAAACCGACACCAAACGGAACACGATTCGACAAATTCCGGGCGGTGTCCATGCAAATTTGCTGTCGGTTTTAGTTCGGTCTGTTATCAGGGTACTGTCGGGCTCGATGATGTTTTGGTTCGGACTCCCAAATTTGTTGAAGTGGATTCTTTCAAACACGCTTGAAATAATCTACTTCGACAAATTTGAGAGTCCGAACTGCATCGAGCCCGACAGTACCCCGATAATAGACCAAATTAAAATCGACAGCAAATGGACACCACCCCGAAATGTCGGTTTGGGCTCGATCTGATGTCGGTTTGGGTTCGGTCTGCTTGTTTGTCCCAATACCGAATGCGCACTGGATTCGGGCGCGGAAAACAGACCAACACGAGACCAAACATTTATAGTGTTACCCCATGCTTATATTCGGCCGACACCACATCGACATCACTCCGAACAACCCCGAATTTTTGTGTCGGTGTGGTGGTCATTCTGCACCACGTATAAGGCTGCCGTGATTATTTTGAAACATTCCGCGTTTAAATGACGTTGCAGCGGACTCGACAACTTGTGTCGAGTCCACTGCAACGTCATTTCAACGCAGACTTTATATACCCTAGTCACAGCGGCGAGACTGAACCCAAACCGACACCAGACCTACAAAGTCGGAGTCATTCGGGATGATGTCGATTATGGTGTCGGCCGAATATATGTTTTTGGATAACAATTGAAATGTTTGATCTCGTGTTAGTCTGTATTCCGCGCCCAAATTCAGTGTACTAATTCAGCATTGAGACACTCAACCAGATCGAACCCAAACCAATATCCAACGGAACACAAACCTACAAATTCGGGGTGGTGTCCATTTGCTGTCGGTTTTAGTTCGGTCTGTTATCAGGGTGATGTCGGGCTCGATGCGGTTGTAGAACTCCCAAATGTGTCGAAGAGGATTCTTTCAAACACGCTTGAAATAATCCATTTCGACATATTTGGGAGTCCGGACCTGAACCGCATCGAGCCCGATAGCACCCTTATCATGCCTATAACAGACCGAACTGAAACCGACAGCAAATGGACTTAAGTTCGTCTATTTGGGTTCGGTCTGGTTGTATGTACACGTCTAAATGCCGAATGTAGGCTACACTGAATTCGGGCGCGGAGCGCAGACCGACGCGAGAACGAACATTTCAATTGTTATCCCAAAACTTGCATTCGACCGACACCAAATCAACATCATCCCAAATGACCTCTAATGTTTCGGTCTGGTCTCGGTTTGAGATCGGTCTTGCCGCTACCATGGCTATGACCAGGTTGACAAGGGTGACTAAGGCTTCAATCAAATGTTCTGAAACAGTCCGCGTTCAAATGACGTTGCATCGGAAAGGACAAAAGTTGTCGAGTCCACTGCAACGTCATTTGAACGCGGACTGTTTCAAAACAATCATGGCAGCCTACATTGGGCAGAATGACCACCAAACCGAACCCAGACCGACACAAACCCGACGTATTCGGGGTGATGTCGATTGGTGTCGGCCGAATGTAAGTTTAATTTGCATGTGGTAACAATATCAATATTTGGTCCCGTGGTGGTCTGTTTTCCACGCCCTAATTCAGTGCACAAACGGCACTGAGACACACAACCAGACCTTTTCAGGACTATCCGTCCCCATCCCACATGATGTTACCACAAACCAATTGTGTATCTACTTCATCATGGAAACTAACTTCCATCCTATTTATTAAGATAGTGCTTGTAAATATTTTCATTATTTATTATCGCGAGTTAATAAAGTACACGATTCGTAAATTGTTTTAGCATAAATCTCTTCTTTGTGTAATTATTTTAGTGTTTGTGAGTGATTTGCCTATAAAAACGTCCTAATGCATGGATGATGATGATGGTGACGGTGGTACTATACTAGTGGTGATGATTATGACGGATAAAAATGAAGATCCCTATAATAATTAGACAAAACTAACTAAATCAAATCCCCAAACAATGGTTTGTCATGACCTTTGCCCCCTTTTACAGTAAACACATTTTGATGATAGTGACGTTGATGGTTGTGATGATTATAATGATTAAAGATGATGGTGTTAGTGATGTTGATCATAATTATGATGATGAAATGAAGAAGTATATTGTGCTGATCTAAATCATCCATAATTTTGTGCTAATTATATACCCAAGCTTTGATTATACAAAATTGACGCGTATCTCATTGTGACGTCACATGACGACACAATGTTACCATATGCAAACCGCGCACTTACATGTGATTACTACGTTACCATGAATAGTAACAAGTTCACACCCCACTAAACTGCATCGCTAATATACAAAACAAAATTCTTACAGTAAAAAGGCATTAATTTTCATTTTGACAAACATTTATTAAAATAAGTCAGTTATGGTAAATGGATCAATTAAATGTAAAGAATGCAGTGAAAACGATTTGGGGCCATAGTTCTCGACAAATTCACCTTAAAAAGAATACCAAAATTGTAAAGATGATTATAGAAAAGACCGAAGAAAATGTGAAACATAATGTAGATGAAGTTTGATGAATACAGTGAACATGTTTAAAAGACCCAAGAAAAAGAAGAACCAACCGTCGTCGAAGAAGAAACATGAATGGAATCCGAACTTCGCGGCCCGAAAACCGGAAAGTTCGATCAAATTGCCGTCAAGTGCGAAAATGCCTCCTCGAATAAGCAACGAATTTCAAAGCAATTTTACAGAATCCAGCGACAATCAGATAGAAGCCCAGTTTCCTTCATCAATCCATCCGGAAAATGCCGGAAGAAGAAGTAGGCATACTATTGAGGATGAAACAACCCTTTTGATGAGAGAGGATTTGTTCAAGGACCACGCGGCGGGACTGTTGGGTAGAATCACTGGACTATGGAAGACCAAAGCAGCTACAAGACGTGGTCCTGGCCATAGGGCATCACCGCATCGGAGCACATAAGCTAATCCTTGCAGCGAGTAGCAATTACTTCTGCGAGCTGTTCACCTCAGAAGAGAACGACCCCGATGCCGACGGCGAGCAGTTCATCTACACGCTGCACGGCGTCAGCCACGACATCATCAAGCTGCTCCTGGAATCCATGTACACCTCACATCTCCACGTCTCGTACGACAACATCGACGAACTCATCAATGCCGCGCTCTACTTGAGGATACAGACGGCGCTTGATTCCTGTACTTCGTTCCTACTTGACAACCTGACCACCGATACATGCCTGCAGACGTTATCGGTCGCCATTTCGTTCGACATGGGGGTCGTCTTCGATCAAGCCAGTCGGCACGTCGCCGTTCACTTCATGGACCTCGTCAATACCGGCGAGTTTCTCGGGTTGTCGGAAGAACCTCTGTTGTCCATTATTGCCAGAGATGACCTCAATGTCGGCTCAGAACTCGAGGTATATATAGCCATTGTCCTCTTTCAACTTTTTCCTCACCTTCTCCCACTTCTCCTAATTTATTTCCCAATTTCCCCCAAATTGCCCCTCTCCTCGTCTCTCGTTCCTCTGACAATATCATTCTCTCTTTCATGTGCTTGACATTTCGTTAAACTGTCAAATTTAACATATATATCGGTTCAGGTTACTTTGCGTCGTTTTTGCACTAATAGTCTACAATTTAAGAATCAATCTCATGTTCATTTTTGTGACAGGTCTTCAGTGCATGTCTGCAGTGGCTCGAGGCCGACATGAACGCGCGAATATCGTACCTAGTCCCGATCATCCAGCGCGTTCGAATGGCGATGATCAAACCCACCGACATCGTCGACTACATCGAGAGCGTTCCCCAGATCATGCGGAACACTCAGTGCGAGTCCATGGTCAACGAGGCTCTGCACTACCACTGTCTTCCGCATCGACAGAGTGTCCTGCAGTCGTCGCGCACCGTTCCCCGAGCATCGCTGAGGCTCCTCACCCTGGTCACCCTCGGTGGTCAGCCGAGGAAGGTGAAGGACCCGGTCGACTCGGAGGTCATGTACTTCAACCCCGTGACCGACGAGTGGAAACTCCTCACGCAGATGATGCAACCGAGACACCACCATGCAGGTTTGTATTCTTTGTTTGCGTATGAGAATATTGGCAGGTTTGATAAGTCTGAAATTATTTATTTATATTTACTTTCTCACTTTGACATCAACTGTATGAAATTTCTGTATCTCTTGTCTATCTATACAGCCATAGTGTTGGGTGGATATCTGTACGTTTCCGGGGGACGAGAAACAACGCCTTGTTGAAGCCCTCTGAAGACAGTTCATCGCTTACTTAAAATTAGTTTACTTTTTAAATTTGACATTCATTTGACATATAGGTTTTGCAGAGTCACCCTGCTAGCTCTTGTGAGCAGGCTCATTGTCCTGGAGCAGTACATGCCTACCATCAGCTTGCATTGCTTCAATTTCCAAGTTATTGCAACATAGACGGCCAGTCTAGAACAAAGACATAATACAACTGACCTGGCTTTGCATCACTGACCATGTGAAGGATGCAACATTGCATACACAACATATGATTAGGTAACCCAACTTCCTGCTCCTTCAAGGTCGGGCTAGAAACTTATTGAACGCCCCTCGTACGTTGCCGGAGGTCCGGACACGTTTTGTTGAAGCCCTCCGAAAACATTGCCTTTGTTTCGGGGACCCTTTGTCTTGCCATTGGCATGATTGATTTTCCCCAACATTAATAAAATCACATTCATTATATCTCATGATTATCAGCCATAGTATTGGGAGGCTTTATGTACGTTGCCGGTGGAAGGGAAACAACATCTTGTGCTAGTCCTCTTAAGACGGTTCATCGCTATGACCCGCGCACCGCAGTGTGGATGAAGATCGCCGATATGGTAGATGCGAGGGAGAGCTTTCAACTTGGTATTCTCGACGGAAACATATATGCAGTAGGTGTGTTATACCAAAGAAAAACAAATCAATAAGTGTCTTTGGTTATAATCTGATGAAACACAAAGGCTTGAATGTGCAACAGAAAAGTTACAATCTAATTTATATAAACATGTATGCAGTATTATGTATACGATAAATAATGCAGTTGGTCCTCTAGTCTGATGAAACACTGTGGGAACATAACTTCCTGGTTATTCGATCGTGATTATAAAGTAGTATCTTCGATAATACTCTGGTTAATATATACTGGCATATGCTGAGTATAGAGTGTCTCGTGTCGAAACGATCATCCAGAGGTCGCTGGCGCGAAACACACTTCAGTCTACGTCTTTATTGTGTGCTAATTCCGTCTAATTTAGAAAAGTATGCGAGGGAGTATGGATTCGGGTTAACGTTAGGGGTTGAGATTATTATTAGTTAGCATGGTTTTGCCTATGATATTAAGTTGGTAGGCTTGATAGGTTTAAGTTAAGAATCAGTTTAGACATGAAATTGGAATACCTACTTGATGTAAGCCAAGCGAAAATATTAACCCTTCTGTTTAAATCTTAAGGTGGGAGGGTAGATGAGAAGACGTCGCTGGCGGCAGTCGAGCGTTACGATCCTTACCATGATGTCTGGGACCCTGTCCAACCTCTCAGTGACCCCAGGAGATGCGTTGCAGTAGCGGCTCACATCGGCAGGCTCTACGCAGTCGGAGGATCAGGTAGGGTTGTTGTTTTTTACGATCTTCATCATCAACAGTATCATCAACACCCTGTATCATCATCAATGTCATCATCATCAATATCATCGTTGTTGTTGACATCATCATCGTCATCATCAGTATCATCAATCATCATCATCATCATCATCATCATCATCATCATCATCATCACCACCACCATCATCACCACCATTATGGCCAATAAAATCATCATCGTTATCGTCGTCATCATCATCCTCATCATCATCATCATCATCATCATCATCATCATCATCATCAACAACATAATAATGCATCAGCATCATCATTATCATCATCACCATCATCATCATCAACAACGCCATAATCATATAAGGCGCTCGTCATTACCACCATCAATAACAACAACTATTTCTTTGTCCTCATCATCGTCATTTGTTCTCCTCCTTTTTCTTCTTCTGCGTCTCCTTCATTTTTCTCTTCGTATTTTATGTTGGCCCCAAAATATTGTTGACATGTGCAAAAAGTGATGAATGGTTGATACAATGTATAGTGTTGTTATCTCATATGTCCACAGGGTATTGTGTGAAAATTTCAAGTCAAATGGACATTGCATGGCCAAGTAATGAGCGAAAATGCAAAGTGATATTGGGTGTTATATCCCTCATAAGATCGTTTTACCATTGTATTTGACAAATGATAGTATACAACTAACGAATGGGCTTCTTGTGATAGTCAAATCTATTACCGAGGTGGGCTCAAAATGATTATTACCCGAAGCGTAGCTGAGGGTAATAGTCATTTTGAGCCCACCGAGGTAATAGATTGCCTATCACAATCAAGCACATTCGTTAGTTGTTTTATATCACTCATCAATATCAGTGATTGTGTTCAGCTTATAGCAAAATAAGTGAAAATCTCTTGAATATTTCATAAAATCGCTTGTAAATTTTGATATAAAAATCAATCGACATTAATGAAGCCAGATGAGCCTCCAGAACCTGGGCGCATCTAATACGCTTAAAGTCATTGTTATTTTGCGCATACAATCACAAAGACGCAAAACCGAGTGCGCACCAACGCGCTGGCTGTTGCGCACATACGCAATGAATGCGTGCTAACGCTCCCACGGATGTGCTTATTGGCTGTCTTGGCGTTCTTCTTCCTAGGGTGTTAGTTTTTACCAGCAATGGCAATCACGTGACTAGAACGTGTGCGCCATAGAGCACTGCACAAATTTGATCGCGTGTGCATTTTGCTTAAACACATGATCTATGGGACGAACACGTAACGAACTTTTAGTGTTAATTTTTTGCTAACAGCCCGGTCAAGTGATTGCGCGGGGATTGCGCGTGTTGTCCAAAACTATCATTTGTCAAATACAATGGTAAAACGATCTTATGAGGGATATAATTTTGGACAACACGCGCAATCCCCGCGCAAACATGTGACCGGGCTGTTAGCAAAAAATTAACACTAAAAGTTCGTTACGCGTTCGTCCCATAGATCATATGTGTTTAAGCAAAATGCACACGCGATCAAATTTGTGCAGTACTCTATGGCGCACACGTTCTAGTCACGTGATTGACATTGCTGGTAAAAACTAACACCCTGGGAAGAAGAACGCCAAGACAGCCAATAAGCCATAGAGTTATATATAGGTACTAGAGTGCGGACTCGCAATGGCTCGCGCGCAAAGGCTCTGTGAGCGCATGGAGCATAGTCCGCCATTATTATGTCGGGCAATGTGCCGCGAGTCTCCGCACGCGCTGCACATGCCCTTCGCACTGACTGATGATACAAGTCGGTGTTTGGCCTTGATTTCGCAAGACAATATCTGAAAATTACAATGAAGATTATAAACATATATATACATGTACTGCTCGGAGTCGAAATTTATAGAAAACAACGAGAATAAATGAAATACTCCGTGGGAAAATTTGTTTTTTTCCACAGAGTATTTCATTTATTCTCGTGTTTTATATACATATATAATATGTGCATATAATATATAGATTTTTTATTTTTATTTATTTATTAAATTTGTTTTTTTTTGGGGGGGGATAATTGTTCTATACTCTAAGTATTCTCTTTATTTTGTTCACTTGAAGCTATAGTGTCAAGCCTGGATTTATTACGCGATGGAGCATGCTCTTCACTATTGTATTGTTATGGATTTATGTGTGTGAATGTGTGTTTGTTGAGGAGGGGTGGGTTGGAAAGATGAACTTCCCCTGCGAATAGGAAAGTTTCAATTTAAAATGTCAAAATAAGCTTTGTATTTTCCCACACATTCAACCATCCATTCAACCAACCATTCATTTATCCATCCTTCAAGCATGCGATTCATCCACCAATCTATCAAATCATATCAGCACACTTTTTGTTCATTGCAGAAAATTTCCTAAATCAAATGTAGTCTGTTGCCCTTTCACAAAATCAGGTTCATGTACTTTGTCGATTCATTTCTAAAAGTTAAAAAAAAAATGAACACATAAAAAAATCAAATTGTACAGCGGACTCTCGTTATAAAGAGGTCGGATATAAGTAACAAAACCTGCGTATAACAAGGTAATTTGCTGGTCCCAACTATTTATATATTTTTTTGTTTAGCCTGAATGAGAAACTTGATATAACAAGTCAATTTTCTTGGTCCCAAGGACCTTGTTATAACGAGATTCCACTGTACTTCAATCATTAAATTCAATAAATAATTGTACATGTATCTCCTCATAAAATATTAAGGGATTCTCTATAACACAGACACAGCATTTCTCACATTTCAATATTGCTATAGGCCAATTCACGAATCACGATACAAAATTATTTATACTCATTTAAATAAACAGTCAGTCAATGAACATGTGATCTAAATGTAAATTTATTGATCTTAGAGAAATTACCCAATGGTTTTTTCCATAGATAAATTCAATTCAAACAAATCAATAAATAGTTCTGGTTAATTTCTCACAGTTTTGTCCATCATAATGGTGGTTTTAAATCAAAGAGCAGATGCTTTATACCTCTTATACATGTATAATAATGTTAAAGGGGCAGTTTAGTTTTGGTAAGACTGAACTTTAGTAGCCAAAACCTGCACAGTAACATTATAAACTAATAGTTATAAATCCACCATGCTCGAAAGGTATACACAATTACAAACGACTAAGTAAAAATGCTGTTATCATTCAAAAAGAGCCATTAAAACACAAGAGGGCGCTTTTTAAAAAGACTTGGTTTCAACCATTTTTCATACTAAATTATGCATGTAATGTTTTATTGGTATAATGATTAAATAGAGAGATCATCAACAACTATTTACAAAATGCTTTTGAACATTTTTTAAAAAGTGCAAGCATTTTTTTTTTTTTTCAAAAAATCATCTAATTATTTGGGCCCCAAATAATTATAAGATCAGATATATTTATCGATATTTCCGCCGTTTCTGGGTCGATTTTGACCAAATAAAGTTTATTCTGCCATTCAAATTGCATGTTCTCTCAAATTCGACACTCAGTTTTTTATTACCTCACAAAAAAATTGTGATGTGCAGCGCCCTCTCTACCAAAACTAAACTACCCCTTTAAATTTCTATTTACCCTATCATAGATAAACTACTTGGATACAAGAACAGTCCCATTGAGAACGAAGACCACATTTAATGTATTGCAAAGATGGAATAAATCTCTATTGTATCATCGAATTGGATACAGAAATGTCATTATTTTTTACTAAAATTAAGTGAAACTTCAAGTTTTGTATAGACAAAATAAAATATGAACATTTGGCAATTCATTCCAATCTAAAAAGTTTCCAATTTGCACTAAAATAGTGATCTTCAATCTGTTCATATGTTGCCAATTTAGGATTCTCAGATTATTTTGGCTAAAATAACTCCTATGAGCGGTCGCAACATTTAACTGTGACAATTGAGGTCTAATTTGGGGCAGTTTATTTTTCTCTTTATTCAGGAACAATCCCCCCCCCCCCATTATAATTTTTTGGGGGAAAATTTGTTGATGTCAACAACAAAAAGTGTCAGAGGTCCCCCTCCCCTCCCCCCCCCCCCCCCCAAGAAGTTGCAAGGCATTTTGCCCTCCCTAAGCAAACACCCTGGCGCCGCCCCTGATTCCAGCAATATTACTATATTGAGCCATTTATATTACTAGTTGCTCTCACTTTTTGTGCATCTCTCAAATTGTGGGCACACTAAAATTACCAGGTTTGGGGATAACTTCCACAAGAGTTGTATGCATACAGTGAGAAAAGAAAACCTCTAGTTGGATGTATCTACTATAAGCAGGCTTTTTTCCTGCAACATACAAAGTGTAGCTGGCTTTTCAGTTTTTAAGAAAGAAAAAAAAGACCGCAACAATTACAAATCAATCACTACTGAACTTCCCCTTTAAGGCTGAAATTCCTCGTGTTTTATTTTGTTTTTCTGTTAGTTTACTCCCCAAGAAATAAGATTTTCTTGGTCAGGTTGTGCCGTTCAGAGTCTTTGTTGTGCTTTACATAGCGTCCAGTGAACAGGCGACCATGGTGATGTAAGAGAGTTCTGATGCAGAGTCCATTGATTTGCTTTACAAGCCGATTCCCATGATCATCTTCACTCTCCAGGTTCTACTCACAGAAGTGCTCTTCAAGATCGATGAACACTTCGCTTCTTATTGAAGACATTACCTGCCCTTGGACCTCGTCAATGAACTTGTTTGATGTCTTCATAGGCCCATGGTTTACCAAGGCCCTCCTGCATGATAGAAAATAGATTTTTTAATTAACAGAAAATATTCATTAAAAATATGGCAACTGAAGTTGTCACAAACTCCACAGAACACAAAATGTTGCCATTTCTGCAAAGAACATTTTAGCAATAAGCATAAATTTCTTTTTAAATCATTCCACATGTAAATTATGAAATTGTATAATCACATTACAAAATGTACATTTTCAAAGACGGCAAATAAATTAGTTCAAAGGTAGATTTTATAAGAGAAGGGAAAATCTCTCCGGTCATTTTATAATGGATCGTGGCAAAAACTGTTTCATTTTAATTTTTTTTGGAGATATTTTTGCCTTTTGCATAAGACTGTTATGAAAATTGGAGAGAGCTATTCTTAAAATCAAGAACAGCAGTGGAATTTAATCAAAAAAAGGAAAGGTGTGCAAATGAGGGCCACAACAATTAAAACAAAAGTAAACACCCTTTTTTTTTGTATTTCAACTTAGAATAGATGGGTCATTCCATGTCAAATCACCCAATGGATTTCATCGTACCCCCTTCAAATTTGTTCATATTTGGTATGTATGATATTTCAACCTTTCAAAGCGCAAATATTTAAATTTTATCCCAATCCGCCCAACGGTTTTGGCGCTATGGGCGATTCTTTGGGGGTAGTTTTGTCAAAAATGGGCGTGGGCACCGTTTTTCAAATCGCCATTGTCCGTTAACCGTTGGGTCAATTTATTTTTTAATGGTGTCATTGGACTGGAGATGTTATATGCAATCCATTTATGCCATTTGTTTTCATGCATGAGCGAGTTTGGATACGATAACCTTTGACCTTAGGCTTCAACCTTCCGTTTTACCTCGTGGATCAAATAATTTTGAGAATTGTTTTGGCTTAAATCTTGGCTTGATATAATATCTACAACATATGAAAGAATTGGAGATGTATTATTTCTTGTTTTTTCTACAGCCTTGTTTTAAGTTTGCAAATTTCATGTAAAATTGAATTATTTTAGACCTACACCCATGTCCAAGAATTCTATAGGGGTGTATTGTATGAAAAAGACCTTTTCAAAGTCAGGATTAGAGCCTATTCACACTCTGGCTCACCACTGTTAAATAGACCTGCTAATCCCCATACAATAGCAATCCAGACAAATTACATTCTAATGATACCACATGTTTCCAACCTGAAATGGCCCTGTTGCAGAAAGAGATAAATCAATTGTGAGTCAGATCAAATGTTCTAAATGCACAAATCTGATTGGTTGAAACGCAGAAAATGTCTCTCTCTGCAACAGGGCCTAGGTGGAGATGTTTTCTTGAATAAAATCTTTCAAGTTCAAATTATTGCAAACTTGTACATCAATTATGAAAGCAAATATCTACAGGTATCCCTTTTCAATTAATTTAATGTTTCTATGCAACAGAAATTCATGCAATAGTAACATGATTTGCAATTGTAAACATTCAACCCTGATTATTTCCAACTAAACCAAACACAAAAACAATGCTGTTTGATATTCCACTCATTTTGATTTTTAATGGCACTTGTTTTTAAATGCATTAATTGCAATAAAAAAACAGTGCAATTTGAAATTTCACAAACCATAAATAATGCATTAAGCAAATGTGATGATTCACAGAAATGGACAGGCATGCGCAAGTTCTTGTGACTTTTGAAATTAGGTCATTTGTCTTTAATCTAAGCTCTTTCATAGCATGAAGAGATAAGTATCTCTGATTTTCACACATAGTGTACGAAACAACTGTAGAAATATTGTGGTAAGATGAAATCTTAAACAATCATTGGTTATAAAATTATGAGCAGTTGTCTAGAGGGTAGTTACTGTTTGTGTTTGGTATAGTTGGAAAGAATCAGGTTTTAATTTGTACAGATTGCAAATCATGTTAATATTGCATGAATTTCTGATGCATAGAAACATTAAATTCATTGAATAGGGATACCTGTAGATATTTGCTTTCATAATTGATGTACAAGTTTGCAATTTGAACTTGAACTTGAAAGATTTTATTCAAGAAAAGATCTCCACCTAGGCCCTGTTGCAGAGCGAGACATTTTCTGTATTTCAACCAATCAGATGTGTGCATTTAGAACATTTGATCTGACTCACAATTGATCTGACTCACAATTGATTTATCTCTTTCTGCAATAGGGCCATTGTCAGGTTGGAAACATGTGGTATCATTAGAATGTCATTAGTCTGGATTGCTATTGCATGGGGATTAGCAGGTCTATTTAACAGTGGTGAGCCAGAGTGTGAATAGGCTCTCTAATCCTGACTTTGAAAAGGTCTTTTTCATACAATACACCCCTATAGAATTCTTGGACATGGGTGTAGGTCTAAAATAAATCAATTTTACATGAAATTTGCAAACTTAAAACAAGGCTGTAGAAAAAACAAGAAATAATACATCTCCAATTCTTTCATATGTTGTAGATATTATATCAAGCCAAGATTTAAACCAAAAAAATTCTCAAGATTATTTGATCCACGAGGTGAAACGGAAGGTCGAAGCCTAAGGTCAAAGGTTATCGTATCCAAACTCGCTCATGCATGAAAACAAATGGCATAAATGGATTGCATATAACATCCCCAGTCCAATGACACCATTAAAAAATAAATTGACCCAACGGTTAACGGACAATGGCGATTTGAAAAACGGTGCCCACGCCCATTTTTGACAAAACTACCCCCGAAGAATCGACCATAGCGCCAAAACCGTTGGGCGGATTGGGCTAAAACTTAAATCTTTGCGCTTTGAAAGGTTGAAATATCATACATACCAAATATTAGCAAATTTGAAGGGGGTACGATGAAAATTTTCACTTTTTTTGGGTGATTTGACATGGAATGACCCAGATGTCTTTAATAAAAAAAGACTTTATTTTCCTGACGGAATCAATCCTTACCTCACTTACACTATAGGAAAAAAAAACAGATACCGATGTGGAATTAAACCTGCAGCCTATCATTTCAAGTCACCACTCACCGAGCTGTGCAAGATTTGCTGCAATGCAGAGGTCAGGATTCATGTCCTTTGTTCATTGCACGGTACAAACTCAGACCGCATCATAATAATTCTCTCCAGTAAGAATTAGAGAGCGTGCTCAACTGTGTCACAGAAATGACTGCACCCCCCCCCCCCCCCCCCCCCCCCATGGCTAGCTTTAAATCATGATAATGCCGCTACTAAGTACTACTAGTACTAGTACTAGTATACATCTGTAGTCATCTAGACTGAATGATATGGTGATATCATATGAAGTTCAATATAAAATGCTTAAAATTATTAAAAACAAAAATGAGAAACTCACCTCTCATATCCTCTTTCAGGAAATGTTCACTGCAGAGAAAATTTCCCTGGTGTGAAGTCATCCCGGCTGATCTTCACGAGCCACTGTCAATGCTGAATTGCCAAGGGGTAGTCTAAAATTAAAAAAAAAAGAAATACCAAAACAATAATTCTGTGCAAGTAATGAAGTATCATGGGGTAACCTACTTAAAGGGATCTAGTAACTTTGTTGACATGTGCAAAAAGTGATGAATGGTTGATGCAATGTATATTGTTGTTATCTCATATGTCCACAGGGTATTGTGTGAAAATTTCAAGTCAAATGGACATTGTATGGCCAAGTAATGAGCGAAAATGCAAAGCGATATTCAGTAACTCGCTGCATTCACTTTGTACACAGAAGAAAAACTCGCCCGGAGTTTTTCTTGTCTGAATACTTCAATCATACATATCTTTGTAACGAAAGGGAAATTTGAAAAACCGAAACCAGTCCTGTGATTTTATTGTTAATACGAATACAACAAGGTAAAAGGGAACCGCTAGAATTAGAATAAAATAAATGGACACCTTTTTTTCAAGCTTATGAATATTACACTCAAAACCACTGGAACAACAAAGTTTTCTCAATGCGGAACCTTCTGTACTTTAAATAATAACATTCTTGTAAAATCCACTGCAGAATATTTAGAATTCATCTTCAAATGCCGGTTTGAAAATACCAGTTAGTTACTTAGCTTAGGAGGGTACTCATCAAGCGCGAGTCACGGGTAGCTAGCCGCGTAGGCTGCCGGCGCCGAAGTATGGCTACACTTGTGAACTGGTAGCGCCCCAAAGTCAAATATCCCCTAAATGCTGATTGTTAATATTAAATTCAATAAACTTAGAGCCTACTTAGTAAAGGAACTTACTTGTGAACGATTATGCCACTTCTCTTTACGTATCTGTTCCTTCAACCGTATTCAATACACGAATTCGGCATTTTGAAGGCCTGCTTGCTGGCTGTCAAGTGTCATGTCCACGGTACGTGCGTGCGACGCGACTTTGCCCGACAAATCAATGGCGGCCGCTGCTCCACGTTATCACAGCGATTCGGCCGAGTCCGCACTCTAGTACCTATATATAACTCTATGCAATAAGCACATCAGTGGGAGCGCTAGCACGCATTCATCGCGTATGTGCGCAACTGCCAGCGCGTTGGTGCGCACTCAGTTTTGCGTCTTTGTGATTGTGTGCGCAAAATAACAATGACTTTAAGCGTATTAGATGCGCCGTGGTTCTGGAGGCTCATACTGGCTTCTTTAATGTCGATTGATTTTTATATCAAAATTTACAAGCGATTTTATGAAATATTAAGAGATTATCACTTATTTTGCTATAAGCTGAACACAATCACTGATATTGATGAGTGATATAAAACAACTAACGAATGTGCTTGATTGTGATAGGCAATCTATTACCTCGGTGGGCTCAAATGACTATTACCCTCAGCTACGCTTCGGGTAATAATCATTTTGAGCCCACCTCGGTAATAGATTTGACTATCACAAGAAGCCCATTCGTTAGTTGTATACTATTCACTACCTCACTGCATTCACTTTGTACAGGGATGAAAAACTCGCCCGGAGTTTTTCTTATCTGAATACTTCAATCATACATATCTTTGTAACGAAAGGGAAATTTGAAAAACCGAAACCTGTCCCGTGATTTTATTGTAAATACGAATACAACAAGGTATAAGGGAACCGCTAGAATTAAAATTTTATTTTGATGATTTGGACAATGTTACTAAGTCCCTTTAATAAATGATGTGATACTCTAATGATGTGTATGGAGGTTGTATACTTATGATGTCACCTCATTCTGACGGATACAGGAAACCAGAAGATATCCAGCAAAGTGGAATGCTTCGATCCAGAGAACAACATCTGGGAACTCCGAGGGCACCTGAAAATCCCCCGCTTCTTCTCGCTCCTCGTGTCCTACGGAGACTACCTGTACCTGGCCGGAGGCGCCACCACGGCGGGCACGACCGTGTCGCTGCGCTGCATCGCCAACATCGATCAGTATGACCCTGCGACGGACACCTGGACAACGCTCACGTCCATGACGACACCTCGCGCAGAGATGGCGGGCTGCGTCCTGGACGGGAAGATCTACCTCGTGGGAGGGTACAACTGGGAGGACAAACAGTGGCTGAAGTCGTCCGAGACGTACGACATCGTGACGGAGTCCTGGAGTCTGTTGGCGGACTTCCCGAACGCGCTGACTGGCATGTCGTGCTGCACGCTCGCGCTGTTCGATCCGCCAATATGAACCAACTTTTACCAACAACTTCGATCAGTTATATATAGACTTCATACGGGTTGACTAGACTTTGCCAAAACGTCCATGGATTATTATAATGTCGTTGATTCTGATTGGTATTCCGGTTTATCTTAAATTCATATTGTGCCATACGTAATCGAGCTGTTCTTGTGTAAATGTATATAACTCGTATCACTCTAAAAAAGTAAATAAAAGCAAATACAAAATGATTCTTTGTTACTTATTCCTTTATAGTATACAGTATTTACGAGATTTCAATGTAGATAAGTCGACCATCAACATGAACAACATTCTAGTCCTGTATTACCATTACGTTATGGTTTAATAAAAGATCATTATAAAAACACGGCCCGACACGGCACCCATTATTTAACCTCCCCTCCCCCACCCATCCCCTCGTCCGATTGACGTTCGTGCAGAATGGGACACTGTAACCCTAATCGTCTCTTTTGACTGGATATGCATGGTAGAAGTGGCGTAGCTATTTTTTTGGGGGGGGGGGGGCACTAGGGCCTGTGCCCCCAGTAAATGGACAAAAACAATAATATTAAAGGGATAGTTGAGTGTTGGTATAGGGGGGCACTTCACAAAATATTTGTTTGTGAGATAATGAAAAACTGACTGTCAAATTTGAAAGAACATACAATTTTAATGACAGAATAAACTTTATTTGAACAAAATCGGTTCAGAAACGGTATATCCATAAACATATTATTTGTATTCCAAAAGTTCTTCACCAGGGGATATTTTGACTTTTTTAGAAAAAAACCTTTAAAATGCTTAAAGACTACTTTAAAAAAAATCTGAATAGGTTTTTAAAAAGTTGTTGATGATATCTCTATTGAATCATTATTTTAACAAAACATTAAATGCACAATTTTGTATGAAAAATGGCTAAAACCAATTATTTTTTTAGAGAGCGCCCTCTTGAGTTGTAACGGCTCTTTTTGAATGATAACAGGGGTTTTACTTAGTCGTTTGTAATTGTGTATACTTTTCGAGCATGGTGAAGTTATAACTATTATTTTGTACCGTAATGGTGCAGGTTTTGGTTAATAAAGTTAAGTTTGACCAATACTCAACTATCCCTTTAACAAAAAAAACAGGAGTGACCCCCCCCCCCCCCCCCCTCCCCAATCAGTCCAACCACGCTACACCACTCTCCATTGGTAGCCATATAGTGTAATGGTCGTAGCTTCTTGGATTGGAAGCATATTCTCTTGGGGGTATCATAATTCATTTTGCACTCTTCAAACAATTCGGGCAAACAATGCAAGTGAGACGCATACGAAATAGTTCTTTAAAATATTCTCTTTTTTTTAATGTGCGATCTAAAAATAATTGGAATCTCCCCAGGCAATATTATCAAAATGTATTGTCATACAGATTATGTTTTTTACATTGTGTCGAAAAAAAAAACCCCATAAGAAGCAAGCATTTAAAATGTGTTTTAGAAAATATACTATATGAACTACGGTATGTTTGAAGTTTTGAATTAAGTATATTCATATTTGACTATGAGTTATAGTATAAGGTTCCCAAATTAAAGACGCGAGCGGATGTTTGGAAAATTTCCTCTCCGACCCAAGTCTCCGTACGTCCGTTTCTCATTCTCATGTCGCTTTTGGGGCTTGTTCGTCTTAATTATTGTTTTTGTAATATGATTGTGTCCTATCCTGTCCTATGTTGTAATCTTACATAACCCGGGGGGGGGGGGGGGTCTGTCCTCATAGAAAGGGGGGTATCATGCGTGACCAAGGACTTGCCAAAAGCACCCTAAACGAGTATTTGCGTGGTGCAAAAAATACACCCTAAGTAAGTATGATTATCGGTAATTTGATACCCTAAGCAAGTAATCAATTTTGTGTAAACCCCTAAGCAAGTATTTTTGATACCCTAAGCAAGTAATCAATTTTTTGTAACCCCCTAAGCAAGTTATAACTATTTTTGATACCCTAAGCAAGTAATCAATTTTTTGTAAACCCCTAAGCAAGTCATAACTATGTTTGATACCCTAAGCAAGTAAGCTGAGTTTTTGAGACCCTAAACGAGTAATTAATCTTTTTGAGACCCTCACGAGTAATTTATCAGCCTAAAAAAGATACCCTTTTTGCTGATTTTGGGTGATTTTGAGACCCTATTCGAGATACTCGAGTATCTCGCCTGATCGTAAAAAAACACCCTAATTACTCGTTTTCTTGGTCACGCATGATACCCCCCTTTCAATGAGGACAGACCCCCCCCCCCCCCCCCCCCCGGGTTACATAATTATATTTTCGATTTGATATATATATAATTAGGTCTCACTTTTAGTAAACGGTACATTTGCAGAAATTTAAAAAATATTACTCGCAGATAATGTTGTACTTATCTACCTTTTATTTACTTACTAAATTCCTCGTTGTTCCCCCTAAAACTTATGTCATATGTCATGTCGATCACATCCCCCATTTAAAAAATGATTTTTTTTTCCCCCATCAAACTGAGAACTAACTCTACATGGTAAGTCATGCCCATCAGTGTTGTATCCGAGTCCACCCAATCCGAGTCCGAGACCGAGTCCGAGTCCAGACTGTCCGAGTCCGAGACCGAGACCGAGTCCAGACCATCCGAGTCCGAGTCCAGACCATCCGAGTCCGAGTCCGAGTCCGAGTCCAACTCTTTTTTTTTTATTAATTATTTTTTTATTTTACATTGATTCATTTTCTTTTCCAAAGGCAATTGATCTATCACTCAGTCAAGTGATTAACCCTAGATATGTTTCACATAATATGCACTCATTCAGGGCTCCACACTCACGTTTTTTTTTAACAGGCCCTTTTGGGCCAGTAGATTTGTTTCAATTATTGTATGGGTATATTCGTTGTATTACTTATTATGGCGTTATGAAGGGTAATATAATCACCCGACGTTGTGAAATATTATGTATGCGAGCGAGCGGAGCGAGCTTGACAATTTTACCTATTTCACAGCGGAAAATTGCCATTTATTTCAATTACCGTATGGGTATATTCGTTTTATTACTTATGATATGGCGTTATAAAGGGTAATACAATCACCCGATGTTGTGAAATATTTGGTATGCGAGCGAGCGGAGCGAGCTTGAAAATTTTACCTATTTCACAGCGGAAAATTGCCATTTGTTTCAATTATTGTATGGGTATATTCGTTGTATTACTTATTATGGCGTTATGAAGGGTAATATAATCACCCGACGTTGTGAAATATTATGTATGCGAGCGAGCGGAGCGAGCTTGGAAATTTTAGCAATTTCACAGCGGAAAATCCCAAAATCCCGGAGAAAATGAGGGAGAAAAAAGGGGAAAGGAATAAATGAAAAAAGGGACCCATGTCTAAGGATTTTTTTAATGAAAAGGGGACCCATGTCTAAGGATCTTTCTTGAAAAAGTCACCCTCCCCAGCGGCACATCCCCGTATACCCAATATACGTGAGTACCCCCCCCCCCCCCGGGTGTTTGATAGCCGACCATTTTCAGAATCGCGGTGTCAATTCATAAAAAAAAGACAGTATAAAATGAAAGCATACCTATCAAATATAAGCTTGGGCTATTTGTTATGGATATGTAACTTGCGTGTCCATTCGTTTCCCACAAATGTGATTTTTTGCTCACTTTCTTGTCGGCTGTCAGTTCATTCGCGATCTCTTTTTCAAGCAACGATCGCTTGGTGGATTGGATAGAATATTTGGCTTGTTTCTTGCAGAATTATAGCACAGAATAGCCAATATACAAGTATACAAAATATACGGAAATTGGCCGGTCTCGAGCTGGACTCGGCCCGAGTCATCGAGTCCACGACCTTCGAGTCCGAGTCCGAGGCCGAGTCCAGGGTCCCCGAGTCCGAGTCCGAGGCCGAGACCGGCAATGCCGGCCTCGAGTCCGGACTCGAGACCAAGACCGGCCTCGAGTCATACAACACTGATGCCCATAGAGATATAACTCTATGGTCATGCCATATTTCCGCATAATTTTTCATTTCGGCTTAGGACCTGTCTTTACATTTTTTGTGGGACTTGCGGCGCGCCATCTATAGTTCAATCGAGAACAGTTGACTTTTCGCGTGTGGAAAATTCGGGGACGCTCTTCTAATAAATTGTCACCTTCTTTGCTAATTTGTAATATCTTTCAACGCTCAAGATGTCGAAAAGGAGAAAGTACCGCGGAGATGACGAGGGTAAGCCTTATGAAGTAGTTGTTACAGTTTCAAGATTACCCCTTTTAATGAATTATATCGATATTGCTTTGTTCGACACTGTCGACTGAATACGAAGTGACCCATCCGTTCAAAATGGTGTTAGTATTATTTTGGGTAGCGTGCACTCGTTTGCGTTTCCTGTCTGATGTTAAATGCGATAATTTTGCCGGTGTAAAAACCAAATTAACTGTACCATTGTAGTAGCTACGACACTACGTCCTCTTCCAGATTGTAGATTATCGTTCTGACAGAAATGCAATCATTTTCAAGTGAAATTATGATTCTTGATTACGATATTTAATTTTAAATCATAATAATATTAATATTAATTAATAATGTTTTAAATTTAAAGAAGACAGTTTGTTCTGTTAATTTATCTGTTCCTCAGTTCTAACAACCACAACAATCCTTCGAAAAAGATATAAAATTGAAATATGGATCTGATTCAATGCATTTTACGATCGTTAAGATGGACACTTTCTAAAAGTTTTAAAACAAATCAATATCAATAAACTGCATATTTCTAACTGTTGTTTTGAAGACTGCAAAATGTAGAAAAAAACCCTGTTATTTCCAGTCTGTTTTCCGTAGGCGTAGAGAGGCTGGACCATTTACTTTATTACATGTGATTGTTATTTGATGACACACATAGACTAGAGGGCTCTCTATATCACATCTACAAAGTATATGGTCCACTCAGGTGGACCATTTACACGCAATATATGGTAATACACAGGAGATTACCGTACTGCCTATTCATACACTGTACCGTTCATCAGTTGAACGTTGTGTGTTAGGATGCATCGGTAATGAAAACAGACGGGAAATAATCCTTTTTTTTCTACATTTTGCAATCTTCAAAACAACAAAGTCTGTAATTATTATCGAAGTATATGACTTAGGGATCACATAAACAAAAGTTTTTTTGCATTTGCTGGTAAATTTGAGAGAAATCGGCCGACAAAAATTGTTTATGTTTTGGATAATGCAGCAGGCGGAAGAGGTTGATCTCCACACAATGCTACTGTAATGTACCTAAGACAAGTGTGCTCTATATGACACGATATCAGGCACACCAAATAATCATAATATATTCTACTTCTCAGAATCAAATAGAGCAGGGTGTTAACCTGATTGATAAGTACATTACAAACAAATCAAACTAAGTCATTGACTTGTCAATGGTCAGCAAGTAAGTTGTGGTTATGTCACTAACATAGAAGAAGAAGAATAAATGTTTTCATTGCCTAACGTATCTAAATAAGATGATGTTTTAAAACATGATTTTAAAAAATCTTTTTCTTTAGTCCTTTGAAATATTGATTATTATCATGCAATGCATCAAACAATGAAATAAAAATAAGGCAATTTGTTGACAATGTCATGGCAACAATTTGGCATATTGTATGGTATGCCATTGGGGCAAAATTTTTAGAACAGATATGAAACTACTAAATCACATGTATACTTATGTTTGCCTCTTTCATTCATTAAATTTACTATCCATAATTTGTCGACCTCTTCAAGATATGGACACAAGCCATAGGTCAGCCAAGAGGCGCAGGCCAGACAATGCACAGATTGAGGAAAGATTGGAATCCCTCATAACCAGGGTTGGAGAAAAGGTAAATTGTTATATATAATAAATCATTGTTCCTTTGTTCCTTCTTTCTTGAATTCCATGATATATTGTCCTTTCCTACATATACATACACACAAAATGATTTGAACTATTATTCCCTGGTTGGCCTCAATTGTTGCACTGGTTGCCAACATTCTGGTTACAATAATTTGATGCTGAAGAAGAAAAAAAATCAAATGATTCTTTTTGTTATCTGAGCTTCAATTTGATGTAATTCCTCTCTTATTGAACTTCTTCCAATTACATTAGATGTACAAGAATGTAGCCTGGTAGAAGTTTGTTTATGAAAAGTAAGAGTATTACAAATAAAATGCATTACATTTTTTCATACAGTTTTTTGTTCAGTTCTGGTTGTGGAGAGTAACTTGGAGGGCCTGTCTGGTGTGCTCGAGGCTGATCTACCAAACTACTAGGGCAAGATCATCGAAATCCTGTTGTGATAGATGTATGAATTCAGATTATATTATGAAGACACCATACACAAAACAACTTTTCAACAAACCTTTGGTGGAGTTGTCGAGGAAACTGGAGGCTGATCTCCTAAATTGAAAGGGAAAGATCCTGAAATTCCTTTGTGAGCGATTAATGAATACTATATAAAACTTCATGAAACAGTTCTTATGTTTAAGATTTAGTTAAAATAAACAAACCTATGTTGTTTTCCTAGAGTATGTCATCGCTGGAGAGTAACTTGGAGGGCCTGTCTGGTGTGCTGGAGGCTGATCTACCAAACTACAAGGGCAAGATCATCAAAATCTTGTGTGATGGATGGATAAATCAACTTTTTATTAGAAAGACACCACAAAACAACTTTTACAAATATTGCTCAAACAAACCTTTGTTGTTTCCTCAAGTTTATCATCCCTGGAGAGAAACTTAGTGGAGTTGTCAGGATACTGGAGGCTGATCTAGAAAAGGAGGGAAAGATCATCAAAACACTTTTATGATGGAAGAACGAATACAATTTGCATTATTTCAACAAATAGTATCAACATTTAGTGAAACAAACTTTTCTTCTTTTGCTAGAGTACGTCATCGCTGGAGAGTAACTTGGAGGGCCTGTCTGGTGTGCTGGAGGCTGATCTACCAAACTACAAGGGCAAGATCATCAAAATCTTGGGTCAATGGTGAGCCATACCCATGATACCCTACATTTTGCGAGCAAATTGACATACATGATATGATAGAGAAAAGTAAATGTACTGTATATACAACTTTTTAGAAAAAAGTATACAGAATACAAATTAGACAAAAATAAGTATATTTGGGAAACGTGTAAAGGCAAAGTATTTGATAACTGTTGAACACAAATATCTATCAATGTTTATGTCATTGTATTTTGTTGCTAATTTACTCTTGATTGGTTGTGTATTTTAATTGCCCTTTATTACTTTTGGCTGTATTGATTATCTTTCAATTTCAGCGCCGTTTCTATCCTAGAGAAGATCACTGTACATATACACCACTGTCATATTAGTAAACACTTTGTTCTTGTTTAAAATTCACTCCTGATTGATTGTGTATTGGAAATTGCACTTACCACTTTGCTGTAAATCTAACTTTTCCATTTTTTTAGCTCATCCGGCCCGAAGGGCCCGATGAGCTTATGCCGTGGCGTGGCGTCCGTCGTCCGTCCGTCCGTCCGTCCGTCCTTCCGTCCTTCCGTCCGTCCGTCCACAATTTTCAAAATGCTTCTTCTTCGTTATTTTTCAACCGATTTTGATTCTGATTGTTTCATAAGATAGGGCTAGGAGGGGGATTTAAAACTTCTACACAGAATCGTGAAATTCATTATATATGCTAATTTATGCAAATTTATTCGAAATCACAAAAAATGCTTCTTCTCCTTCATTTCTTGACCGATTTTGATTTGGTTTGCTTTATCTGGTAGAGCTAACTTTGGTACACTAAACTTCTACACAGAATTTTGAAATTTTTCTCCATTAATTAATTATGGTAATTTATGCAAATTTATTCCAAAAATCACAAAAAATGCTTCTTCTCCTTCATTTCTCGACCGATTTTTATTTGGTTTGTTTTATCTGGTAGAGCTAACTTTGGTACACTAAACTTCTACACAGAATTTTGAAATTTTTCTCCATTAATTAATTATGGTAATTTTGTATTTATTTATTTATTTATTTATTTATTTTTATTATTTATTTATTTATTTATTTATTATTATTTTTTTTTTTTTTTATTTATTTTTTTTTTAAATTTATTTATTTATTTATTTTTTATTTATTTATTTTTTTGTTATTTTTTTTGTTCCCATGTCCCTTCTGGGGCGTCAAATTTATATTTTGTTCACTCTAATTTTTTTAAAATTAATTTTTATGTCCCTTCCAGGGCAGCACATTTTTATTTTTTGACCAGTTGAAAAGTGTACCACATGAAATTTGCGATATTTGATGTTGCGAGATGGCGGATGAGCGCTACGTCATTGACGTTCTGGTTAAAATAATGATGTTATCTTCTAATTTCAGTGCCATTGCTCTCCCAGAGAAGATAACTGTATACACCACCTTGGTTGGACTTCTCAATGCCAAGAATTTCAACTTTGGCGAAGATGTAAGTGATAACTTTGTGGTGAATAGTGACATGAATGATTATGAGCAAACCGAGATGAACAGATATATTGATTAAGAATTAATGAAGTATATTTGAGAGAAAAAATGGTTTAAAGGTGCACCTGTAAAGTGTCAGATATTGCCCAAAATGACATTTGAGACTTCAATCCTGTACCAAAATCATTGTAAGATATGTCCGAATGATGTGTGCAAGTTTCATTGAAAAAGTACAGTGCTGCTTTCCTGGTTTAACAAGTAAAAATATGCGTCGGCTTTTACAACGAATTACTGTATGACGTTTATGAGGTTTATGACCGTTCATTAAAGCTGAATGATAGATATCGTCATACTAAAGGGGCATTTGAAAAAATCTAACCCTATTTTATTCTTCTCTTACCATTTAAGCTAAACAACACGGTAGAAGAGAAACGAGGAAGCTCCAAATAATTTTCGTGGAGTTAGACACTTTACAGGCTTCCCTTTAAATAAAGGCTGAAATATGGTTTAAAATGGCTGAATTATTGCATGTCATTTTTTGAAGTTATTGGACACCCTGTCAGATATCCTACCTTCTGTTCATTGACATATCATTATCAGTAAGAAGCATGACTTTTCCTTTATTAAAGCGATCTAGTAACTTTGTTGACATGTGCAAAAAGTGATGAATGGTTGATGCAATGTATATTATTGTTATCTCATATGTCCACAGGGTATTGTGTGAAAATTTCAAGTCAAATGGACATTGCATGGCCAAGTAATGAGCGAAAATGCAAAGTGATATTCAATAACTCACTGCACTCACTTTGTACACGGTAAGAAAAACTCCGGGGGAGTTTTTCTTATCTGAATACTTTGATCGTACATATCTTTGTAACGAAAGGGAAATTTGAAAAACCGAAACCGGTCCCATGATTTTATTGTTATTACGAATACAACAAGGTATGAGGGAACCGCTAGAATTAAAATTTTATTTTGAGGATTTGGACAATGTTACTAAGTCCCTTTAAAGGCCAAGTTGAGTTTTGGTAATTTCCAAAGTGCCCCCCCAACATTGATTGTAACGGATTTGGTTGATTTCAATTCCATATGAAAGATCATCGAAAAAAAACATGGGAAATAATAATAATTTCCATTCAAATGCTCTAATTGTTGTGAAATTTGCTTTCAAAATATCATATAAAAGTGGTTGACGCCCGGGTATCACTTTTTAGAACCGCTAGTGCGAGGCACTAGCGTTCTATGTTCTCCTAATAAAAGACTGAAACCAAATATTTGTGTGCACGCTAATTGTGCTTAAAACTATACATATGATACGGTACTTACCAGCAATTTACTCTCCAATATGTGATCCAACTACCGGGTGGATTAAGATTATGATTTTTCCTTCCATTCCGCAAAAAATCAGTGATATATGCGCCTCATGGACCAGTCTCTCCGTGTGTTAGCGCGACTGTGAACAAAAGGCGAACGAATGCGAATGGGGCTTGCGAGTTGCGTCAACGGCAGTGTTGGAGTCATTCTTCTATGGTTGCGATACATAATATACACGTACTACTGTATAGTATTACCGCACACAGTGACTGCACTACAGTCCCGTATTACCGCACACTGCACTATACAGTCCCGTATTAGGACCTACAACGCTAGTGCTTCGCGCCGAGTTAATTTGACACTTCGAGTTGTAACGGCTCTTTTTGAATGATAACAGGGGTTTTACTTTGTCGTTTGTAATTGTGTATACTTTTCGAGCATGGTGAAGTTATAACTATTAGTTTGTATCGTAATCGTGCAGGTTTTGGTTACTAAAGTTAAGTTTGACCAATACTCAACTATCCCTTTAAAGACTTTTTTTGTGGAAAACAAGAGATGTAGGTTTTTATCTTCATTTTGAGTTCTTTTTCAAAAGAGAATATCAGTCAAAGAGCAACTTGCGTGGGGCAGCTTCCTGGTACTCGTACAATATTCATGCACACCACACAGTGCGCACATTTTTCATATTAAAGGGATCTAGTAACTTTGTTGACATGTGCAAAAAGTGATGAATGTTTGATGCAATGTATATTATTGTTATCTCATATGTCCACAGGGTATTGTGTGAAAATTTCAAGTCAAATGGACATTGCATGGCCAAGTAATGAGCGAAAATGCTAAGTGATATTCAATAACCCACTGCACTCACTTTGTACACAGAAGAAAAACTCGCCCGGAGTTTTTCTTATCTGAATACTTCGATCGTACATATCTTTGTAACGAAAGGGAAATTTGAAAAACCGAAACCTGTTCCATGATTTTATTGTTAATACGAATACAACACGGTATGATGGAACCGCTAGAATGAAAATTTTATTTTGAGGATTTGGACAATGTTACTAAGTCCCTTTAAAAAGACTTTCTTGCAGTGAATCTAGATGTCTTTGTACTGGCTCCAAGATCTTTTTGAATGAACTGATATTCAGTTTCCCTTCTTACAGTGTAGTGATGTGATAGTGAAAAAGAATCCAGTATATTTCAGCAACATCCCTTTTTTTTGGTGAAAACAAGCGATATAGGTTTTTATCTTCGTTTTGAGTCCTTTTTCAAAAGAGCATATCAGTCAAAGAGCAACTTGCGTGGGGCAGCTTCCTGGTACTCATACGATATTCATGCACACCACACAGTGCGCACATTTTGCATATTAATGTACTCACTTCTGTCGCCAATATCTTGACTTTTCTTTTATCAATATTGGCGACAAGATTGGGGTCTTATTTTAAAGGAAATACTATACATGTTCATATTCTTGTGATGACATTAGTATATTACATGAACAAATTTGCTAAATAATCTATTCAAAATCATCCAAAATTTGTTTATTGTACTTGTTTTAAAATGCTCGCAAAAGCGATCTAAATCCAATTGCTTCCTTGACATTTTTATACATATTTTTTGTCTCTTCCAGTTCATTGAAGTCATCTGTAAGACCATGAAAGATTTCATGAAGGAAAACAATTGGTTGAAGGCCAGGTACATCGTCCGCTTCTTAGCCGACCTGGTCAACTGTCATGTGATCGAGGTGGCCTCGCTGTTGGCACTGTACGAGAGCTTCGTTGCCGTGGCGACGGAAGAGGATGTCCCCCAGGTGCGATCCGACTGGTTTGTGTACGCGGTGATGTCCAGTTTACCATGGGTGAGTTCAAATGCATTAACTTTGCTGGATATTTGTCCAGTGTTAAAATGAGATTGTTTGTTAAAGAATTTAAACTAAGAATTCATAAATATAAAGTTAGTGTTTAACTTGCAGATTTTCATTATTTTGTTATTAACTTCCATACTTTTCATTGTTATGTGATTTGTTGATTGTTGTATATATGTTTTTTTTTCTTGGCACATGAAACGTGAATCTTAATTTATTCTAATTTCTTCAGGTTACCTGTATGAGGGTGAGGAATATACCAAACTGATGAAGTCCATGAGGGAAGGACCATGTGTCATTCTTGAGATTGTGGCATTAATTTTGTTTTCTTGGCTTTTAGAGAGAGCTATGTGGTCCAGAATAATGTAATTACCAGAATCTATTATCCAATGCATCATTTCTGCAGGTTGGCTGTACGCTGGATGAAAAGAAGGGTGAGGAGCTAACCAAACTGATGAAGTCCATCGAAGACTACCTGGGAAAGAGAAAGAAGGAACATGTGCCATTCCTGCGGGTGTGGCACGGAGAGAATCCCCACGAGCAGCAGGACGTAAGTTAAATTTGATTTCTTTTTATCTAATGGGCAAGTGATAGCATACCTGCCAACCAGTCCGATTTTGTTGTATTTAGTCCGATTTGTTTTCCTTTTTGATCTTTATGATCTTTATCATTGAAGTATTGCTCATTCAGAGTGGTCATATGTGAGCACTTCGCTCACATGAGAGTAAGATTTTTCATTTTCAAATGTTGGCAGGTATGTGATGGTGCTTAAAATTTTGAATGTAAACCACAAAATGGAAACTGGTGCTGACAACATTTTTTTTTTATCAGGGACAGTCATGAATATTACTATGCTTACCCACTGTCTTCAGTAATATTGGTTGTGTTATTGATTCTCTTATTTGTATAAGTTATGTTTTCCACGCATATAGGCAGATGGACGCTTTAACTTCTGTAACTGCAAAACAATGTGATAGTGTAAGATATTCTGCTTGGAATCTTGTTGTATATGTGACCTTACACCACAAAACGACCGTTATGTCGCCGTGGTAGTTTGTCTGTTATTAGCTGATATAGCCAAATTTTGTTCAAAATATGAAATTTAGGATTTTGGTATTTCCTGAATGAGGGTATCATAATCTACCTTTTGTGAAATTTTGAGAAATCATGTTTAAATATGATTTTGAATCAAATAAATATGATCAGATTACAGTGCTTGAATGGACGTCGATCTTTGAAATATCCCGTTTTCTCCCTAACTTTAAAACTAATTCAGCCATGTTCCAAATCTTGGCTGCTCATTTTGAGATGGTTCGCTTAGTCCAAATATGACAAATAATATACCATTTTAAAGGTATTGACTTCTACTTTACTGTCATGTAAACATTAGTAGAATCATTTTCCCCGACTTATTGGTCGTTTTGTGGTGTGAGGTCACATATTGTCAATAGTCTGTGACTGTTCATTCACAGAAGATAAAAAACGGTCAATATATGATTAGTAACTAGTGTGTGCATTGCCTGATCTGTATTCTCTATACTTCAAGTCAGGTCACAACGCTGACAAATGCCGTAGATTACAACCCCAAAATTTGTGAGATTAATGTTTGTACTGCGATCAAAAGCTTCGAACTGTTATTCCTCTTTTTTCTACACCTCCCCAGTACCTGGACTGCCTGTGGGAGCAAGTGAGCAAGCTGCGGCGTGACCAGTGGCTGGAGAAGATCATCATGCGCCCCTACATGGCCTTCCACTCAGCCCTGGCAGAGGCCTCAGTGCACAGCATCGCCGCCTTCACTCCCCCGCCACACACCTCCGAGCTCCACTATCCCATCCCACGGGTTGTCTTCAGGATGTTTGAGCCTGTAGATGCTCCAGAAGTAAGTTTGAAAGTTTGTTCACTAATTTAGGAAATATTCATTAAATACTCATTATATATCATTATGAGATAGTAAATTGTCTTGGTCCACAACATTGCTGCCTTCACGCCACCAGGTCATCCACACGCCCCTAAGCTCCACTATCCCATCCCAAGGGTCGTCTTCAGGATGTTTGACCCTGTAGATGCACCAGAGATAGGTAATCATTTCACAAATGACATGGAATACTGTGGGTCAAAGAGGGTTAGGTAACTGCTGTTATTGCCTCCATTGCTATACGAGTCAGTGGTTACCTCACCTACTTTGGTTGAGTCCTTAAAGGGGAAGTTTCCCCAAGTACTAATGTGGATTTAATGAAAGGAGAACAATTTAAGAAGCCCAATAGTGAAAGTTTGAGCAAATTTGGATTTTCAATTCAAAAGTTATGATTCCGGTAAGTTTTGTTTGCCGTCCTCTCTAGATGGCAATTTGCCAAGGTCTGTGATGCCATAGTAGAACAACCTTCCACTGGCTTTGTACACATATTTATTTAAAAAAAAAAAAATTTCTTGGATTTCACTGGACCAGTTGAGGAAGTTTTATCTTAAATGCATGCCCATTTACCTCTTCTTTAACATATCTGAGAATGAGAGTAGATGGACGATGCTTTTTCATGAAAAGTGACATTTTATGAAGTTTTGTTGTACAGTTCCAATGGGAGTTGTTCATGTGTGACATCACAGATTTGGCAAAGAGCCGACTGAGAGGGCAGCAAACAATATTTTGATGAAAACTTTGAAAAATCATAATTCTTGATTGGATTATCAAAATCTGTTCAAACTTTCGCTAAAATGTATCTAAAATTGTTCCCTTTTCACCCAACCTGCTTAAAAGCTTGTAGGCACTTCCCCTTTAATATGCAACTTCAGAACATGACAGCCTCCAGTGGGCAGGATATTTTCATTATCAGTGACACCCGAGAGGAAATATTTGACTACAAGTGACTAAATAATAATGCTTTCATCAGTAACAGTAGGCAAAATTCCCACCATTTAGCTTCCCTTTATTAAAAGGTCCTGAAAGGAACTGTTAACAAAGAGATTCAGAATAGGATAGTTAAGTTTAGGACAATTGTATTCATTCATTAATCGTGTTTTCTCCCCATTTTCCCCTTCCAGGGTCCCCCGCTTCCAGGGGCGCACTCCATCGAGAGATACCTTGTAGAGGAGCAGATCGGTTCTCTCATCACTACATTCTTCAGGGATCGCAAGGAGTGGTAAGTTGGAAATCCATCAGCTGAGAGGGCTCAAATTAATCACTATCTATTAGAAAAAATCTGGTCGATTAAACTTCATCAAACAATGCATATTTACATCCCAGAGAGAATCTAGCAAGAGCAAGATTTGCCAATTCTGTCAAGGCCAACAATTTCATGATTATCAACATTTATAGACATTGTTGTTTTATTTTTGATAACCTAAAAATCTAATTGGGTGTCCCCAATCGAATAGAGAAAGTGACAAAACTAATATAACATTTTTGGAGTTGAATTTCGGCAAATAAATTCTGACAATTCCGCACGTCTGCTTCATGTCTTCTGCTTTAAATTATATCATGTTTATATTAATTTCCCCTTGTATTTTTGTTTATTTTACACATATGATCAGCGCTGCCCAGCTTCTAAACTACCATACTAAGAAACATGTTCCTCTGAACTACGTCATTGTTGAGGTTTTCTTTGGTGCACTATTAAACCTGATACTTGATTATTGTTATCATCTGCTTCCTATCTATGGTTGCCAGGCTCCTTAAATATCTGTTCTCTACTATTTTGATCAACAGTGCTGCCCAGCTTCTGAACTACCATGCCAAGAAAAATGTTCCTCTGAACTACGTGATTGTAGAGGTGATCTTTGGACAGCTGTTCAACTTGCCCCAGGCTCCTCGGCTGCACGTCTGCTACATGTCTCTCTTCCTCGAACTGTGCAAGCTCCAGCCTGGATCGCTGCCCCAAGTCGTATCCTTTTATTAGCGCCAATATCATAACTTTTTTTTCTTTCAAAGAAAATAACTAATAGTTGCATTTCGAAATTCCCATTCATAAAAGAAAATCAATGCATTCTTTTTGGCAATATGTAAATAATTGTTCATCTATTTATCAGATGATCATGTTTTTCAATTGCCTGCAATCTTTTTGATGATTACTGGTGTAGATCTGTTAAAGCGATATCTGTTTTAAGAGGGGGGGGGGGGGGGGGGATGATCTATTCTTTCATCTCCATTGTGCAAAAGAACTTTACGCAGATCTACGCCAGTTGATGATACAAACATAATTTCAAACCACACATGGCATGACTGATTTACATAACTAGTTGCAAATTCAGGTAAACATTCTGATGAAACAAGAACTCTTAGTAAACCATGCATCTTACTGAACGTTGTCTAACAATTTGTGACCTTGACTAGAATCATGACCAGCTTTCTTAAGCTACAGAAATTTAAAAAAGAATTAACATGACAATTCTTTAGTAGTTACAAAATTGAAATAAAATTTGGATAAAACGAACAGTATTAGTAATTAGCATCTCTTTGAAACAAAATTGACCTTGACCACAACCCTGACCAGCTTGCTCAAGCCTCTGAGATGCTGTACGAGAGGCTGGACCACATGAACCTCCACGCCTCGGACAGATTCGTGGAGTGGTTTGCCCACCATCTCAGCAACTTCCAGTTCAGATGGAGTTGGGAAGAATGGTAAGATTCATTGGATGATGATGGTGATGATGACGATGATAATGATAGTAACAATGTTTGTGATGGTGATGATGAAGAAAAAGAAGATGATGATGTTGGTGATGTTGTTGATGATAATGATGGAAGTGATGATGATGGTGGTTGTGATGATGTTGGTGGTTGTGATGATGTTGGTGGTTGTGATGATGATATTGGTTGTGATGATGATGATGATGATGATGATGATGATCGAGGATTTGTATATAATCCATGTGAAAACACATACTAGATACAACTCTCTCCTGCAACTGCATGCCATGGACATCTCTGTTACCGTAATATGAGCATTACAGTAAATACTTGCCTTTTAACTTTTTATTTTCGTTTTATTTGTCTTGCAACAGGACGGACTGTCTGAACACTGATCATGACATGCCCAAAGCGAAGTTTGTGATTGAAGTTCTGGCCAAATGTCTCAGGTAAGTTCAGAATTTAAAAGCTAATTTAAAACATTGCATAGAATTTATGAAATATGTTATTTGATACATTCTAATTCTGTGTATGTTTCCATTGATAAGCCATGTATTTAAAAAAAAAAATCAGTTGCATATTAGTCTAATTATTCTATCAAAAGCTATTGCTATGAATGTTACGCACCTCAGCTGTTGCCACCTATGATAATTGTAGCGCAAGATTTCTGGTCAAGAAGAACCTCACTGTTGTTTATAAGATTAATAATATAAATGTTAACCCGTTCCCTTTGAGTTTATGAAATCCCCATAGACTTTGTACATAACCAACCTGGTTCCCGTAGTCAACTGGTTAAATACATCAACAATACTGCTTTAACCTACAGGTGGAAAGTCGCACAGCACTGCCACTGACGTAAAACTTTGGAATTGATCAGAGTATCAGTCGTGCCTTTGGTGGTATCATAAATGTTAAACCAATTCATGACATCACTAGGGTTATATCAGTGGAAGACAAGTTCAATTTCAGATTGGGTTCAAGATTTATCCTGGTTTGTCAAAACTCATTTAAGTCGGGCATTCAGTCTCATTTACATTTGCATTTGCTCTAATATTTTGCTCTGTCCTTGATAATCATGATTGTTGTAATACATTTCGTTCTTTTTTCATATTCTGCTTCTAGATTGTCGTACCACCAGCGCATCGTAGAGAGTGTGCCAGAGAACTACGCCCCACTCCTGCCTAATCCCCCAGAACCGGTCTACAAATATGGCCAGGAGGGATCAGGTAAATTTTATATATTTTTAAAATAATTGGGTGGAATTCACAAAGGAGGTTTGTAGGAGGTTTGTACAAACCATGGTTTGACCATGGTTTACATCTATGGAATGCTGCTCGCATACCGTAAATTGTAAATCAACATTGTTAACAAGTATGGAGTTTACCTTCCTTCTCCATCAGTTTACAAATGGCATTCCATAGATGTAAACCATGGTCAAACCATGGTTTGTACAAACCTCCTTTGTGAATTCCACCCATTAACTCTGTTGGAACTCTTTCCTGTTGAAAACAGATTTTATTTTTTAAAGATTCCAACCCAATTACCTTAAATGTGAGCCTGAAAAAGGGTTAACAAGAGTGTTACTTCTGGTTACAGCCATATAGTGATCATGTTCATGTTATTGTGTTCATTATTCATTATAGAGTGAAGTACATTTACTTTCCAAACAGTTCCTGAACAGAGAATATTTACCGTAGAAAAAAGAACAAGGCAAATCGATCAGATTGCTCTGTTTTGTATCATAGCTCTATTATAGCTTTAAATTTTAGCTTTACTATTTATACTGTGTTCTTTGTTGGAAACGAAATACTGTAAATAGATTAAATGAGTGAAATCATGTATGCAATTTTATTTTCAACTACTGTTTTTCAGAGTCGCTTCCCGGTTACGCCATTGCCCAGAGCCTGACTGATCTCATCAAGAAAAAAGCGACCCCCGAGATAGTGATGGATCTCCTGAAGGATACACCGAATCCTAAGGATGTGGATGGCATGGAAGGTAAGATGGAGGAGTTATACGGGGAGGGGGGGGGGGGTGGGGGTGGAGGTTGGTTAAAAGTGGGGTTGGTAGGGGAGATAGGGATACTGGGAGAGTGATGGTCAGGAAGAGAGAGATTCTTGAGATAGGGATGGATGTCCTGAAGGATACACCGAACCCTAAGGATGTAGATGGCATGGAAGGTAAGATGGAGGAGTTATACAGGGGGGGGGGGGGGGTTAGAAGTGGGGTTGGTAGGGGGAGAAAAGGGTACTTGGAGAGTGATGGCCAGGAAGAGAGAGATTCTTGAGATTGTGATGAATGTCCTAAAGGATACACCGAACCCTAAGGATGTAGATGGCATGGAAGGTAAGATGGAGGAGTTATACAGGGGAGGGGTTGTTTTGAAGTGGGGTTGGTAGGGGGAGAAAAGGGTACTGGGAGAGTGATGGTCAGGAAGAGAGAGATTCTTGAGATGGTAATGGACGTCCTGAAGGATACACCGAACCCTAAGGATGTAGATGGCATGGAAGGTAAGCTGGAGGAGTTATACAGGGGGGGGGGGGTTAGAAGTGGGAGATAGGGATACTGGGAGAGTGATGATCAGGAAGAGAGAGATTCTTGAGATGGAGATGGATGTCCTAAAGGATACACCGAATCCAAAGGATGTAGATGGCATGGAAGGTAAGCTGAGGAGTTATACGGGGGGGGGGGGGGGTAGAAGTGGGGTTGGTAGGAGAGAATAGGATACTGCGAGAGTGATGATCAGGAAGAGAGAGATTCTTGAGATGGTGATGGATGTGCTAAAGGATACACCAACCCTAAGGATGTAGATGGCATGGAAGGTAAGATGGAGGAGTTATACAGGGGGAGGGGTTGTTCAGAAGTGGGGTTGGTAGGGGAGAAAAAGGATACTGGGAGAGTGATGATCAGGAAGAGAGAGATTCTTGAGATAGTGATGGATGTCCTAAAGGATACACCGAAGCAAAATGATTAATTTCTTTCATTTCATTTCATTTCATTTCATTTATTTCATTTCAAAGGATGTAGACGGAATGGAAGGTATGCTAATCAATCATGTATGTGGCAGTTAGTAGCATCATGAGCAAAACTAATTTTTGGGCAGTGGAGGGGCTTTCATGGGGTGAAGTCAATGAGCCGGGGGAGAAGGAGGGTGGTCCATCACCATAATAGGGGCTCTTTGAAATGTGTATTTTGAAAATTGGTGTTTTACAGCATTAAACCTCTTGAAAACGGATTATCAATAGTGGCAGTATCACAATCTTGTACTTCCTGGTCGATATATGTTGTTTGCTCTATGTATGTTATGGATCGTTATATGTAACATAATTTATCACCTGACTTGGTAAATACAGAACATCAGCTGCCATGTAACATTTTTGGATGTTACATGGCACTGTTACATGGCAATTCAGATGATAAAACAGTTGTTAACTTTGCTGTTGGGAAAATCATGGAATGTTCCCCTCCGGGATTTTAAATGCTATTTCGTGAAGAAAATAAGTCCCTCGACTACGTCACAGGACTTATTTACTCTTCCCTCAATAGCATTTAAAAATCCCTTGGGAGTGAAACATTCCGTGCTTTTCCCTCCACCACCAATTAACAACTGTATAATAGAGTATAGAATGATGAGTGTAAAGAGCTACATGTACAAAAGGACTAGCCACCTCTTCGTGGCTTTCCATACTGTTATGATAGCTGTGTGGCTGCAGGCTATACAGGGTGGCCCAGAAAGGATGCAACACTACGATCGTTAATTTCATCAACACCATCGACACAAATGTCATTGTTTTTTGTTTGATTGGGTAGAACATTCTTTTTCCAACAAAATGATACCATGAGCATTGATTTTGGGTAGGCGTTTGGATCCTAGGGCCATATTTCTGAGGCAATGTCGTTTCCTAAAATTTGCTACTTTTTCGTCTCCAGCGATCCTCGGAACACTGAGACATTCTCGCCCCACCACGGCCTGCCATAGAATTAGCTGTACATAAGAATGTCTCACTATTGTCTTCCTTACAAAGGGAGAGCAGTCATGCGGTTCTTCTGTACAGCTAATTCTATGGCAGGCCGTGAAGCGAGAATGTTTGTGTTCAAGAGAATCGCTGGAGACGAAAAAGTAGCAAATTTAGGAAACGACATTGCCTCAGAAATATGGGCCCCTAGGATCCCAAACGCCTTCACCCAAAATCAATGCTCATGGTATCATTTTGTTGGGAAAAAAGAATGTTCTACCCAACCAAACAAAAAAACAATGACATTTGGTCGATGGTGTTTGATGAAATTAACGATCGTAGGTGGTTGCATCCTTTCTGGGCCACCCTGTATATGGATGCTGTTCAGTGTACTAAAAGCCTTAGAAGGTACTCAAACAAATTTGTTTCTTAATTATTTTTAAATTACTTTGATACAGATGAAACCAGCTTCAATGCCCTGAAGATTGATGTGTTTGTGCAGGTGCTACTGAACCTAGGGCAGCAAGTCGTTCCACCCATTCCTTCAGCGCTCTTGCCAAGTAAGTTACTCAAAGTTTTATGTTCTAGCTCTAAGTGATGTTTCTGGGAGCAATGTACTGAAATGGTGTAGATGGAATTGGGGAAAGGAGATGGGTTGTAAGATTTTAAGATTGAACATGCTTTAGACGTCTCTATCTCCAATGCCTTGCAAATGGATGTGTTTGTATCTAGTGCTACTGAACCTGGGGGGGGGGGTGTTTCACAAAGATCCTAAGTGAACTTAACTCTAAGTTGACTTAAAAATTATGGAAAGCTGTTAGTTTCTTTGAACATTTTTGGTAAAGTTGTTTTAAAATGCATAAAATGTTGATTCAAATCATTCATTATTTCCTAATGTCTAAGATATTTTATGTTCTTGAATACATACAATGTATGATAAGTCTAAAATAATTCCGTTTTTGCTTTTGAATATATTTTATTCCAAGGCTACAAATGGCTTACCATACTTTTTAACTTAGAGTTAAGTTCAACTTAGGATCTTTGTGAAACACCCCTCTGGCAGCAAGTAATTTAGTCAGTCATTCAGCGCCCTTGCCAAGTAGTTTTCCACTGAACCTTAATTAAAAAGTTATTAAAAGATTGCTCTGTGGGTCATAGAGAGATAAATATGAGGATATATATCATTGTATTGTACACTCAATTATATCCCGTTCAACTCAAATACAACCAACTTTTTAACAATCTTATGAATTTTGTTGGAAGATTATCAATATCACTTTCTCTGTGGTGTGTTATCTGTTGCAGGTTCCATCCAAATCCATGTGCCAGCTGTACTAGCAAAACAAGCAAAAACAATCAACTTTTTCATTTTGTATGAATCCTGATGGTAGATTTAACATTTCTCTCTTTGTTTGTGTTTAGGTTCCATCCAGTCCTGCGTCAACTAGCAGACAATGAAGAGAGTCAGATCTATGTTCTGGCGGGTCATCAAGGATCTGTGGCAGAACCACTCGCAGGTAATGTACTGTTTGTGATTTTGAAGACGTATTTATTTTTGTTACAAGTAGGTTATTGGAGAGGTTGTAAAGCGATCGATCAGTTTTTTTTTTATTGGAAATGCGCTATATAAATATCAATCATTATTATTATATTATTATTATTGTGATTGTCAGCAAGTGGTTGTTCCTAAGGAATAGTCTTTTGAAGTTTGTGAGACCCTTTAGAAACAAGATTTTGTTAGTAATGTGTTTCAAAAAAGATTGGTAGATGTAGTTTCCAAAATTTGTCAAGTAAGAATAAAATATTAAATTTTAAAGCATAATTTTTGACAAATTATGCAATGAACCAATTTGATCAAATGTCTAAGAACTAGCCAACAAGGCTCTCATCCCTACACAACCTTTTACTTCAACCAACTTTAAATGATAAAGTAGTTTTTCTTGGAATGTTCATTTCTTTTATTCATCTATAACTTGATTCATCTGTTTTGCAGAACATGTCTAACTTTAACCGTCTTTACACACCATTGCTAATTATTTCCTCTTCAGTATTGTTTTTCTTCAATTGTAGACTTATATTTTCTGTGATATTATTGTGGTTCTGCAGAAAATCTTTGTGCTAGTTGACAAGCTACTGCGTACCCCGTGTCATCAGCTGTCCAGCGGTGGCCAACTGGTTCTTCTCTCCTTTCATGGTGTCTAACTTCAACCATCTTTACTCTTTGCTATTTATTAGTTCTTACCGTTTTTCTTCCGATATTGTGTAATTTGCAGAAAATCTTTGTGCTAGTTGACAAGCTACTGCGTACCCGGGTCACCAGCTGTCAGCGGTGGCCAACTGGTTCTTCTCTCCTTTCATGGTGTCTAACTTCAACCATCTTTACTCTTTTGCTATTTATTAGTTCTTCTATGTTACTATATTTCCTTGGCTTTTACCTACCGATTTTCTTCCGATATTGTGTAATTTGCAGAAAATCTTTGTGCTCGTTGACAAGCTACTGCGTACACCCCGTGTCATCAGCTGTCGGCCGGTGGCCAACTGGCTCTTTTCGCCTTTCATGGCGTCCGAACTTCACCCGCCCTCTACGTCTGGGAGATCCTCCATTCTAGCGATCAACACCATGCACAAGCACGTCAAACGGTGCGAGACGAGCTGGACGAGGCTCGCCAGTCCATCAAGAAACAAGATGATGAGGTTAGAGAAATCATCCGATTAAAATCATTTAAGAATGAAATTAAAGACAGTCAAGTTATTCTTTAGAGAAACTGTGATGCCCACTTTTGAATGATAAAGAATCTAGTACAGTGAAACCTTATTATAACTAGCACCTTAGGTCCATTGATTTAACTTGTTAACCAGAAATCTTGTTATATCAAGGGCTTAAAAACAATAAAATACATAGAACCTAGACCTGCAAAATTACCTTGATATATCAGGTGCCTTGTTATTACAGAGCTTGTTATAAAGAGGTTCTACTGTAGCAAAGTCCTTACCATCAGATAATATCAGTGATTTATTTGTCACGATGCCTGCCTATGGACTAGATCTTAAAATACTCATAAGTAGAATGCATATTTTGACAAAACCAAGACAAGTAGTCTTTAAATGTTTAAGATTAATTTCTATTAACTTTAATTTATTAATTGTTGATCTATAAGCCAGTTCGTAGTTACAATCTGCGCATGCGCGTATTTACTTCCGGGTATTTTGATATTCCATCGATCGTGAGAATCAAAGGAGCCACACGTGCAATTGAATGCGAATTATTTGTTTACGTTTTTAAAATCTGGATCAGGATAAAAATAAGCCCATCGTTTTTGTATTCACCACATCAACGGTTAATAGCATAATATGTACTATTTCATAGAACAAGAACCGGTTTGATAGAATGTGTTATTCATGTGTAATGATGATATTTATTGATCAATAATTTCACCGAGCCTTGCTTGGCCTGGCTAGCACGCACGTATAGGTGTACATAATAGTGTACATAGCATTGTGCGGAGATTATCGTCTTCCGCTTGCTGCACTATCCAACGCAAAAACAGTTTTTGCCGGCTGATTTCTCTCTCCATTTATTAGCAAATGCAAACAAAATTTCGTTTATGTGATCCACAATTTATATAAATTGATAATGATTACCGACTTTCTTGTTTTGAAGACCGCGCAACATGTAGAAAGAAATATTATATCCCGTCTGTTTTCCTTGCAGATGGCGTCCTAAAACATAGCGTTCAATTTTGAACGGTACATTGTACGAATGGGTAGTATGCTTATCGCCCGCCTGACATAGCATTATTGCGTGTGAATGATTCACCTAGATCATTCACAAGAAAGATGATTACAAGAAAGTTGATATGGAGAAAAATCGGTAAATTCTTGAATATACTTTACATCAAATGTGTTCTTTATGAGTTTATGCAGCTGCTCGTATAATTTCCACTTTGATGTTATGCATCTAATGTTTGTTTTATGCTGTCAAACTAAAATTATCCGGTAAAATGACATGATAGCATACACTTTACTGTACGTTGATAGCCCGTTGATGGAATATCGGACTACGCCCTCTGACGTCACCCAAGCTCCATAGTCTAATTACGAACTGGCTTATTGAGGACTAGTCCTGAAAATAGTCTGTTTAGGGTAAGTAGAATGTTTCGTAACAATACCAAATAGTCTTGAATGGGTTAAGATTCATTTCTATCAACTTGTAATAATTAATTTTATCCCATTCAGGACTTTGTCCTTAAAATACTCGAGCTAGGGTATAAGTAGAATGCATATTTTGACAAAACTGAGGCAAATTGTCTTGAAATGGTTCAGATTTCTTTCTAATATTTTTTTATTTGCTAATTGTAGGAGATGGACAGTGATGAAGACCAGTATGATGTGTCAAAGGCCGCCACGGAAACTCAAATTGAGCAACTTCAGGAGAAGCTCGAGTCTGCGCAGAGTGAGGAGAAGAAACTCTTTCTCATCATTTTCCAGGTATGATACAAAGACAAAACTTTACAAAAAAAGGGAAACATTGCAAAATAGATGTATATATGATTAAAATCCTGATAATGGAAACTCATATTGAACAACTTCAGGTGAAGCTCGAGTCTGCGCAGAGTGAGGAGAAGAAACTCTTTCTCATCATATTGCAGGTATGGAAGTTTTATGTGATTACCAAACACTTTGTTTAGCCATTCAAATCAACATTTTATGCATCAGATATCAGTGTTACTCAAATGGGAACGGCATTGTCTTTTAATCGAAAAGAAAAACTATTAAAGTCACCCGGCAAGAATTTTAAATACCAACATTGACTCCAGGATAATCTGAAGAAGTTTTCAGAAACGAGCATATTAAAGCAATCCTCAAGGTAATATTCTAAGATCTCTATTGATTGTACGGTAATGAATCAAATCTAGCCAACAGGTAATTCTTCAATATTTGTTTGTATTGTGTATTGCAAATTATATATTTTTTTCTTCAATTTGCTTATCAGCGGTTCGTTATGGTGCTTGGAGAACACATGGTGTCGTGCGAGAATAAAGAGGAGGACTACCGCACCCCTTGGTTCATCTACGCCATACAGAGACTCCAACAGATATTCCTTGTGGTAAGTCTGCTTTGTTGTTTCTACTTCCTTGTTTATCACTGATATAGGTCTTTCCAGTGCATTTTGGATCATTACATGGTACTTATCTATAATTCAATTATCCAAATGCCCCCATATCTACTAAAAAAATAGTTTAAATAAAGCATAATAAATTGAAGAAAACAAATAGTGAAAGTAATAGAAGGGATCTAGTACTCTGGCAGCTACTTTTATATGCTGTAAATTTTCTTACCCCTACAGTTTCTCAGTCATGAGATGGGCCTTACTAGTCTTCACCTATGACTCTATGAGTCACAATGACTAATTAACAGTATGATTATCACTGTGCTCTATTCCCCATGTTAATTCCTGCACATATTGCAATGATGGCAAGTTAAATAAGCAGCATTCTTCATATACCTCATAACTTGTTATGACAAATTTTCAGATAATAATCATTTTTAATTTGGGGAATATTGATCTAAAAAATAAGAGAGGGTAAATTGGGTTTCTGCAAGAATGTGATTATCTCTGAATTACAAAAAGTGACTTAGTGACCTTCTCTTCCTCAACCGACAGTATATAAATTTGAAATAATCGAGTACCAAAATGTTTCCCATTTCAAAATTATTCTTTATATTTACTTTTCGTTTTTTGCAGCATTACCACCAGGTTGTGAGATACACCACTACCCTGGAGAATCTTGTGTTTACCAGCGACACAGACCCCACCATCCTAGAAGTCTTTACCGCCTTCCGATCTCTCCACTCATGATGATCTCGCCTTCTGCCAAATGGCGATTTGAAGGATCGGCATATATTTTTCTTAGCAACTGGACAATTGAACTATTACCGTCTTGAGAACCTTCGGTTTACCAGCGACACGGACCCCACCATCCTAGAAGTCTTTACAGCCTTCCGATCTCTCCACTCATGATGATCTCACCTTGCGCCAAATGGCGATTTGAAGGATCGCCATATATTTTTTTCTTAGCAACTGGACAATTGAACTATTACCGTCTTGAGAACCTTTGGTTTACCAGCGACACGGACCCTACCGTCTTAGAAGTCTTCACCGCCTTCCGATCTCTCCACTCATGATGAAGCCACCAGGATCTCTATCCTCCAAATGGCGATTTGAAGGATCGCCATATATTTTTTTCTTAACCACTGGAAAATTGAACAACTACCCTTTTGAGAATCTGTATTTACCTGGTTATCGCAATTTTTCAAACCACACGTATGAGATTTTAGTTGAAATTTGTTTGTGTGTTATGAACACTTTGATATGTCGAAATGTAAACCTATTGCCTACATGTAGAAGATGTGGTAATTTCTGTAAACTTAAAGCAAAACAGTAGTTTTTGGGAAACCATGCACAAAAAGAACTACAATTTTGCTTTGAACTATTGCTGACAATGTGAGAGAATCAGAGAATACATTGTTTGTGTAGATATGTACAGACACACTCAATAATCTTATAAAATCTGGACCTAGATAATTCAAAGAAACCTGTATGGCACTTTGGCAAATACACCATAAGCTAACACAGATATGAGTATGTGGGATAATGCAATATTTGCATGATGGGAGACCGTGATCTCGTGCTGAATTCTTAGCTATTTCATTATTATGAAAAGAAAGACAAAAATACCTTTTTACAATATCATGAAGGTTTAGATTTTTAATATGCCCTTAAAATGTAAGTAATTTGGATGTATTAATTAGCAAAAATTTAGTTCCAAAACTGGCGTTTGGCTTCAATAAGGTGCCATTATGCAAATGCCTTGTGCTAGGTGCATAATTCACACTTGCTCAGTGTTATGCAGTGCGCACAAACTAGCCTACATGTAGTTCAAAATGGAAACCTGCAGTGTTGCATCCCCACGCATGACAATCTTTAATAAATTCACACATCTTTTAACCCTAACCAGACCATGTTATTTTGGCTATGCTCTGGCGGGGGGGGGGGGGGGGGGGGGGGGGGGGAGGATTCCACCCCCTCCCCCCTGAGATCTCGGCCGTCGAATGCGCGGCCGCCACACAATTTGGCACGCAGATAGCTTGCAACATAATCCACAAGATTGCATTGTTATTTTTTTGAAAATGATAAATTTTTAATTAATTATGCAAATTTATGCAAAAATCCCCTTTTTGTCTGTAAATCACTGAATATGCTAATTGTGTGCATGAATATTCTTTGTGACTTAATTAATAGGTTTTGAACACTAAAAAATGCGACAGCCAAAATCCCCCCCCGGCCTGGCTAGGGTTAAGCAGGAGATTGATGCAAACAATACAGGACAAACCAGGAAGTTTGAAGGGAAATATTAAAATACAATTGAGTGCTCAGTCTCTCAACAATCCACATGCCGGTTGGTTGTACTTTGATCTGTTTGCATATTGCATAAAGCAAACATACTTGAAGTCGGGAATGGTGCTCAAAATGCATACAGTAAAACCTGCATTATACTGACCACCAAAGAAAAACAAAAACAGGGGCCACTGTATACAGGTGACCTCTTTAGACAGGTTCCATAGCACTGTGTTTTTTTTCTCTGCACGGGATCAATTTTGGTGGCTACTATAGGCAGGTTGGCTGCTATAGCCCAGTGGCCACTAAGACAGGTTTGACTGTATATACAGTGGACTTATTTTAACAAACACTGTCAGACAAGTATATAAGATTACTTTTCAAAAGAATCTGTTATTATATCACGGTTGCTTAAACATTGAAGCACACATGTTATTTGAACTTTGAGATCAGAATTTTTTTCTCGTAATTTTTGTTTGTTTTTGGTTATGCTAGTATGATCTTTAACGATAGTCAATTGTTTGGGGTTAGTTCAGTAAGACTGAACTTTATGATTGTGGCTTGTACTTGTGAACTTAGCATGGTAAATCTTCACATTGAGATACAACCCTAGACAAATATGAAAAGTATGTACAGGACTGGTAAGGGAACATTTTTACTCTTTCTAAATGTATCATTACTTGGGAACGTTTGAAAATGAATGTCTGTCCCTTTTTGAAGATTTCAAGAGATGCTTTAATTTTTGTGAAACATTTTGTTTTCTTCTTGTTTTGATCCGATATAAGCCATACAAACATGTAATGTGTCTGATATAATCTCCTCAATTTATTAATTTCATTACCTGCAATCAATTCTACAAGAAATATATTACTCAATATAAAAGCTAATGTACGTTCATTATTAGCAAAATATGTAACAACAAATTCTACTGTTTAAATATTTACTTAATATTAAATCACATATGGCATGGCATATTCATTCACCTCATACATGTATGTTTAGTTTTATATTTTGAATTGTCCGTTGGTTGAGATAGAACTTTTTTTTGTAAAACCTGTAAATATTTCATTATTTTAGAATTATGAACATCAACCAACATTGCAAGTTAAGTCTGTTGTTTACCCTTTCCTTTGTATAATAAAAACAAATTTAAAACAAGACTTGTAGCATTTTTCGTGAAAGGTCGTTCAATTTTTAACACGCCTCTGTGTTTATATACAATCATGTGTAATAGGTCTGTCTGCATGCATTTTGTAAATTTGTAATTTTTGTAAATTTGTGAGTGTGCGAATTCTGATATTTGTGTGTGCATGTTTCTGTGTGTGAATTCCGAACATGCATTAGTGTGTGTGTAGGTGTGGTTGTGTGAAGGTGTATGCGTGTGTTTTGTGTGTGTGTGCGTGTGTGTGTGTGTGTGTTTTGTGTCTATGTTTGTAAGATCTAATTACATGATTGGTAGTATGTGGTTGGATACTTTGAATCATGAACAAAACTTACAACAAAACAACTCAAAAATAATAATATAATAATAGTCATTTATTTAAGAAACAGTAAGAAACAAAAAGAAAAGAACGAAAATAACAATTCCCCCCCAAACAAAAAACAAACAAACAAATAAAACAGTTGGAAAGTGCTTATTACAGGTGCTATTCACCTACACATTAATTTAAAAATTGGCATAGGCTATTCTTTTATAAATCTTGAATTCGTACTAGTACTACAGTATCTTAATGGAGCAGCAAGTGAAACAATCAGAAACGACTGAATAGAAACTGGTTTTCCGCTCTAGTTCATACCATGATGGAGTTATATTATAACACTAGGATTCGTATCACAATTTGGCACAAGTTCCCTTTTATTTCTCCCAGCGGGGAAACATCCTCGTTTTTAAACCCGTTATCTAGCCTTTTCACTGGCATAACGTATATATACATTTTGTCATAGGAAGTAAGATAAGAACATCAGTTAGCGTGATCAGGCACAAAAGTCCAGCATATTTGAAGAGCTTTAAAATTGTTCCAAAAGGCGCTATGAATCCACTTTCCATACAAATTTAGTTAACAATATCAGTACATGATTCATAAGCTACGTAGCTATCTAGAAATCCAATCTTTATAAGACAGATAAGACAATCAAAATAAAGAATGTTCCATTTTCATATTCCCATAGGCATGTGTACAAAGTTAGACAACAAAACCTGTTTTTCTCCAAATTTGAAAACGTGGATTTAGCGCCTTTTGGAATTAAGCTCTTCATCTATAGTTTGACTAAAAGTCGGGCTGATCAGCAAGTTTTACGCATCTACATTCATACATTGAACACAAATAATTTAGACCGTTGCTGCATACATAGTTAGGCTATAATGTATACGACCAAGTCTAACAAATTAAACGCAACTTTTCGTTTTGACGCAGCTCCATTGCATAGTTTAATTCAAGTGCAAGTTTGGTTTGATATAAAACGCAACAGCTGCACGTGCGATCGATCCATATTTATTTTGAGCTCATGCATGCAGATTGTTGTGTCTAAAATCAAACACCGTCATGCAAGTACAGGAACAATTTGCGTTCGATTATCCTTATGCGTTATGCAGCAACGTTCAATTGCAAAATTGTGTTAAATTGCAAAGTTGCATCTAAATGTACCCCCCCCCCCCCCCTATTAGTCCGACCACGCCACACCACGTTATAATGTATGTAGCTAGCTCAAAGACATTGTCATCACTGGCGTACATCTGATATATAGTGATAAATATATAAATTGCTCAAGAGGAGGAATCTATTCATTCACCACACCTCCCCCCCCCCCCCCCCCCCCCCCCACCCCAGAACGAAATAACGTGCTTCAGACCCAGCCCTGCAAGTCAAGGGGCTTATACTGCGTAATGGAGCAGACTGGAGACTGAATGTTTGATATAATTATGCATGAGCTTAGTAATAGTATGCCCATGAATCGTGAACTTGTGCGTGGCACCACAGTATTCGATAAGGTAGATAAAGTAAGGACCTATCTGCTATATAATTATATATACGCCTCGCAATACGGTCGCCCTGGCAACTTTTCCGTTTTTAATATTAGTTTTGTCCTAACTGTACACTTTAACACTCCTCCCCTTAATTTATCTCCACTCGACGGAGAGCGATCCGATATGGGGGCGAGAATTCACGCAGAGGGGAGATAAATTGCCCCCCCCCCCCCACCCACTCTATGCACTCTCCCCGCACTCAGACATCTGGATCCACCACCGCCAGCGCCATGGGCAGCTATATACCGTTTTCTCATCTCGAGTTTATCTACCTTATCGAATATTGAACTTGTGGTGCCCCCCGCACAAGTTCACGATTCACTAAGCTGATGCATATAATTATGTACCGTTATAACATTCAGTCTCCAGTCTGCTTCATTTAGAATGTGCATGGGTGACAGTACGAAGTCCGATATGAAAGACAACCCCATGTAGAGGACGGTTATTTCTGAATCGTATTATCTCATAGCCTTGTACTGCACGCAACCGCTGTTTTGACTGAATACAAAACAAGTCAATACCATATTACATAACCCTCTGTTTTATTCAGAAGAATCGTGTCTATTCAAACTGCAAGGCAGATCTACAATAGTACAGGAGATAGAGCCAACATATGGCTTGTTATGATGTGTGCGTGGTAGGGGCTGGTTTGACAGGATCTGCCGCAGCCAAATGGCTGTCCCTGGAAAATGGAATCAAGGTTTGTCTGATCGGACCGTCTGAGCCGACTGTACAGGTAATTATTAACATTGCGGATAATGATATAAATATAATATCTCACCGGCCTTCTGCAGTATTCTACGAAGCCCCAGAAGGGACATGTACAGAAAAAAATATATTATCACGTTCGAACGTGATAATTATTACGTTCGAAACGTAATACATCACGTGATGTGAGTATCTCGTTCAAACGTAATATTTGCAATTTTACACTTGTTTGCGCAATACATATCACGATCGATGTCTTCACGGCCATGGCCATGGTTACGGACTCGGTGCAGTGGCGTAGCTACGGGGGGGGGGGGGGTGGGGGGGGTGGGCTGTGCCCCCAATAATTTGTCAAAACAATTACAAAAAAGACACTATAATAAAGAGAACACACATTTTGAAAATCAAAGAAATACATAAGGTGTGCCCCAATCAGTCCGACCACGCTACGCCACTGACTCGATGTGTCCCTAAAAACCTTGCCCCAGTGCTGTAACCCTAAATCAAAGTAATTTAGTGTCACATTCATTTGATTTATGGTTTTATATATGTATCAGTATTGTTTGATTGTCCGGCAGCCCGACCATTTAAGCAACTGTATTCTGAAGTGTTGACCCAATTAAGTCCTGTTTAACTCGAAGTCCAGTACCGAAATTGTTTGCCTGACCTCGTGAATAAATTAAGTTAGACAGGCCCTTATACACAGGCTTTTAAACAACTGTTTAGTTTAACAGGCCTTAGCTTAGACACGACTTCAAAATAACAGTGTAAGTGTTTATTGGATTTAAAAAAAAAAGGATTTTACCCTTATCTTGTCATTGTTTTTGTCAAATAGACGGCCCCCGTTCTCCTCACCCCTCCCCCCCCCCCCCCCAGCGTATGCTACGCCACTGTTCATATAGTTAAAATCTATGATTCGACTGTTCTGCTGAACTTATCTTAAGGGGGAGTGAACATGTTACCATTGGGCATTTATGATCATATTTAATAATATTACATAATCTAATTTGCATATTTTCACGTAATAACATGACTCGTACAGAACAAGATAATCTAGGAAGGGTGATACAATAAATAAAACTATTGATATGGGGAAATTTTGGATCAGAAAGGAAATTGTTTCTGGCATTCATTTGTAGGTGCACATGCATGCAATGATTTTAAATTTCGATACGGTAGTCCCTAATTTGCATATTTAAGAATATAACTTCCAAAAGAATTACGTAAAAGTTTAATTATCTTGTCCAACTGTGACTATGGAGTAAACTATAGGTTGCCATTTTGACCAAAGTTGGGCAATTGTATATACACTTGAAATCAGCATGATATATTTCTACCTAATTTGTATAATTATACTATACACAAATCGAAAAAATAAAAATTGGGCCGGAACAATATAGTTACGACTTATGCTTCTTGTCGAGGGTTTAAAGGGACAACATATTCATTGGGGGTAAAGTTGTCGCCCCCTATATACCTCATGCCCCCCGCCTAAAAACAACAGATAACTGAGTTATATAGTTCTATGGTTCATCAACGTCTTGTTCATCATAGATGAGGGTAAAAGTTCATGAAAAAGACCTAAATGGTTTCAAGAGCAACCTTGAACTGCTCCAAAGAGGGCAGTGCGATGATGTTCCGAGGTATAGCTCGCGTCCCATGAATTTTTAGGTGTCCATTGAAGGTCCTATAGACTCACACATCATAGGTGCAGGGGGAAGAATCCCCAAAATAATAGAAACTAGAAAGCACTTCACATGCAGATTTGCGCCCCCTTTTGCCATTCTTGTGTCGAAGGACACAACTGAATTTGGGGGAGCCAAAATCCCACATTATGGCCGCTAAAATTGTCCCCCAAATCCCGCATGTAGTACGTTCGGCATACGACGGTTAATTCTTGCGTTTGAACGAGATAATATTATTACGTTCGAACGTGATAATTATTACGTTCGAACGTGATAATTATTACGTTCGAACGTGATAGTATTACGTTCGAACGTGATAAATTTTTTTTTGTCCATGTCCCTTCTGGGGCTTCGTAGTATTCAGTACACAGTGGCATATTATTAGTCCAGTCAATCTAGCAAAATATTAGGGGGTAACCTCGGCAAAATTTCAACACGGGATTTTTTTTCGGAATTCTGTTCAGGAAACTCCCCCTTAACAACCAAAAAAAAAGTCCTAAGAAATCGAAGCTGCGGAAAGTGGTTTAATTTGCATTATAAAGATAATTAGCAAATTTGCATAATTATGAAATAAGGTCAGGGGTCATTTTCTATCTAGGAATAGTACACTAGCAATTAAAACAAATATTCTAAGGTATTTTGGGGCAAGGAATCTATTTCCGGTGCTCGTTTGCGAGTGCCATATGGAGAAAACCCTGAAATCCAAGATGGCTGCTTCCTAATTTGCATATTTATGAATATTATTGGTTTTCATTGGCTACAGCCTCTAATAAGCAATAATTATAGTGTTTTTTTCTTTAATCATGTTCTAAATGTATATCAAAGATACTTCAGCTCGGTTGCCGCCTTGGCAACCTCTTGCAATGCATATAATTAGGCTAATTAGCATAATTTTATTATTTACCTAATTTGCATATTCCCCCAAATTGAGTATATTGGGAACCCGGAAAATAAAAATGACGTGAAATACCACTTTTCCAAGGTTTTTGGGGGCAGGAAATCATTTATGATACTTAATTCGACGTATCACCTTGGCAACCCACATAAATCCAAGATGGCCGTCTTTGGCATTTTAAAGGAGATAATGCTATTTGCCACTTTAACGGCATTTTTTTTAGAGCATAATTTATTCACTGTTAGCACATTGCAATTTAAGTATTCCGATTGCTAATTCGAATAATTGAGAGTCCAAAAATTATAATATTGTTCTAATATAACCAAAAGAATGAAGCTGTGTATCATTACATGTGAAATGTGGGGAGCAGCCATCTTGGATTTAAAAAGGTTGCCATGGTGCTTATTGCTATATGGAAAATAAGTATAACAAATGGACTTGTTGCCCCCCAAAACCTTGGAAAAGTGGTATAACTTGTAATTTTTACTTTCCGGGCTCCCAATATACTCAATTTGGGGGAATATGCAAATTAGGTAAATAACCCAATTATGCAAATTATATGCATTGATAGAGGTTTCCAAGGTGGCAACTAATCTGAAATAGCTTCACTACATATTTAGAACACGAATGAAAAATAATAATCCGGAATGATTGCTCATTAGAGGCTGTAACCACTTAAAACCAATAATATTCATAAATATGCAAATTAGGGGCAGCCATCTTAGCTTTTAGGGCGTTGCCTATACGACACATGCAAATGAGCACCCTTAATGGATGCCTTGCCCTAAATTACCCTAGTATAAGCGTTTTTATCAATATTGTGCTATTCCTAGATAGAAAATGACCCCCTCACCGCATTTCAGAAATATGCAAATTAGCTTATATTTATAATGGAAATTAAACCACTTTCCGTAGCTTCGATTTCTTAGGACTTTTATTATGTTGTTCAGGGAAGTTTCCTGTACAGAATTCCGAAGAAAATTCCCATGATGCAATTTTGCCGAGGTCAAGACCCTAGATAGATATTGACTGGACTATAGATGTGTTCGTTGAACTTGGTACAAATTGATTACCATTCTGTAGCCTATGGCTATAGTTTTCATTAATTTGTAAATGCAAAGTTACATAAAAACTAAAATTATCAGCAACCGTTTCAATAGCTCATTTGAGTATTATGCAAAGCACTTTAATTACAGGCCTACTGTTTTGGTAGGATGTCTAACAAAAATACTTGGTACTACTGACCTGAAAAATATTGGTGTTATCATTTGTATTCACTCAACAAGTCCGTTTTTTGATAAAAATGTGCAATATTTTACTATTTTTGTGGATATTAATTTACATATTATGCAAATTATGTTGAACTGATATACATGTCACCGTGTGTTATGGTATATTGGCTTTTGATACTAGATGTGCACACTATTCTGGCTACGATAGTGCATCTAGATTTTAAGCAATACATAACTTCATATTGATCCAATCAAACTATAGCTCATTTGCATATTATGCAAAGTACTTTCATGCTAACGTTTCGATTGAGTGCCACCCTAACCTGTTTCATATCTGAACTTAAAAATATAAAGGCTTTATCATTTGCATCCACTCGATCAAACCTAACCCTAGGTCTATTTTGTTCAACAATAATGGAATATTTTATTTTTTGGGGACCATAATTTGCATATTATGCAAATTATGTAGTCATTACAAGTACGGGTATGCGTTCATCGTGTACCTTATAATACTAATATTGGGTTGCCATACTTTTCTGGCATCAATATAGTATATAAATATTTTTTAACAATTAATTTAATATTTTTACCTTTAAACAATACCTAATTTGCATATTATGCAAATTAAACCACTTTCCGCAACTTCGATTCCTTGGGACTTTTTTTTGGTTGTTAAGGGGAGTTTCCTGAACAGAATTCCGAAAAAAAATCCTGTGTTGCAATTTTGCCGAGGTCAAGGCCATATATTGACTGGACTATATAGCATGATACCGTTGTTAGATTGATTGGGACTGGAAAATTACTGGGAGCACACTTTGTATAATTCATCCTTTTTTTTTTACCCTTATTATATGTTTATATGTTTTGTTTCGCTTTAGTCAAATTTTTGGTGGACGCATTCCGTGCTCCCCATGCATACACCACTGCTATTTCATACTCTGCAATCCCCTCTTTTTTAGGGTTATATGCTTTGCTTTGTTTTAGTCAAATGATTGGTGGATGATAATAAACTCTCAATAATACACTATGCTACTTCATACTCACCAGTCCTGGGCGCCCGTTGCAGAAAGAGATACAATCGATTGTAAGTTGCAATTAATCGTAAGTCAGATCACATGTTCTAGATGCGCAAATCTGATTGGTTGAAACGCGTAGATTTTCTGACTTACGATCAATCGTAACTTACAAATCTCTTTCTGCAACGGGGCCCTGTACTATAGAGATAGAGTATCCTTTTAGGATTTACCTTATTATGTAATAGCGACCTTGGGAACGTATCATATTCATGAGAGACGTTTTGGCTGGCTATAGGGTACATTATGTATTTGTCTTCATTTGATGTTTCATTATAACGAAATCAAGCGAAGCAAGAACATGAAACAATCATAGAGATAGAGTATCTACTTTATTATGTAACAGGGACCTTGGGACCGTATACACATCGTACATGTCATAAGAGAACATTTGGCTGGCTAGGCTGCCTACATGGGACAGGTTTCGGGTTTTCAAATTTCCCTTTCGCTAAAAATATATTTACGATTGAAGTGTTCAGATGTTAAATTATCCACTGGACCGCGAAAACCGTGTACAAAGTAAGTGCAATGAGTTAGTGAATATCACTTTGCATTTTTGCTCATTACTCGGCCATATAACGTCCATTTAACTTGAAATTTTCACACAACACCCAGTGGACATATCGATAACAACAATATACATAATTGTATCAACCACTCGTCTTTGTGCACGTAAACGGTAAGCCAACGAATATAAAGTTTGCGAAATCTAATTATCCGGTTGTGAAAGTTGTCTCCATTGCTGCATGCACATAACTTTCCGCTGGATAAAACAAATGACATCACCTGACAAGGAACACAATTTTGCCGATCAAGAAACGCATACGAACGGAAACGAACGAACGGATTGAATATTTTGCATATTCTCCATCAGGCGTCCGTTAACGCTATCCGGTAAGATGTGACATGGGCTTATATAAAAACGTAATAGATTTTTTTTTTGCGCATTTGGGACCGCATACCTAAACAATGGCGCCATTACAAATATACACTATTAATATACTATCACTGAAATTTAATTTTTAGTACTTCAAAAGAAAAAAAGATAGCTAGTAAAAGTTCAAAAAAATTATTAAGAATAAACATGACTGTATAAAATGTATAATTTTTCATTGGAATGTTCTGTAGGAATGGGCGGGTGGCGATCGACAAGTATTCGGAGCTCACTATGACGAAGGAAGAATAACGAGAGAGTATGATGAGGATTATATCTGGGCTTTGCTCGCTCAACGATCGATCCAGGAGTACACCAATATCGAAGCAGAAAGTGGCAAGTATATATTTTAGTTGTTTCTTTATTTAGATGTATGTATGTTGTTGTTGTGTTTATTTTTTTTAGTGTTCAATCAAATTTGGAGCTAAAGGGAGAATCACAAGAGAGTATAATTTATGAAGATTATATCTGGGCTTTGCTTGCTCAACGATCGATCCAGGAGTACAGCCATATCGGAGCAGAGAGTGGCAAGTATTTATTTTAGTTGTTTGTTTGTTTGATGTGTGTGTATGTTGTTTGGTTTGTTTGTTTGTTTTTGTTTATTCGGAGCTATAATAAGGGAGAATCACGAGAGAGTATGATGAAGATAATGATTATATCTGGGCTTTGCTTGCTCAACGATCGATCCAGGAGTATACACCAATATCAAACAGAAAGTGGCAAGTATATATTTTAGTTGTTTGTTAGTTTGATGTATTTTGTTTTTGTTTAGTGTTTAATCAAATTCGGAGCTATAATAAGGGAGAATCACGAGAGAGTATGATGAAGATAATGATTATATCTGGGCTTTGCTTGCTCAACGATCGATCCAGGAGTATACACCAATATCAAACAGAAAGTGGCAAGTATAAATTTTAGTTGTTTGTTAGTTTGATGTATTTTGTTTTTGTTTAGTGTTTAATCAAATTCGGAGCTATAATAAGGGAGAATCACGAGAGAGTATGATGAAGATAATGATTATATCTGGGCTTTGCTTGCTCAACGATCGATCCAGGGAGTACACCAATATCGAAGCAGAAAGTGGCAAGTATATATTTTAGTTGTTTCTTTATTTAGATGTATGTATGTTGTTGTTGTGTTTATTTTTTTTAGTGTTCAATCAAATTTGGAGCTAAAGGGAGAATCACACATTACGTTTCACTAAGTTAGCCGTGATCTCCACCACGGTGGAAATCAACTTAACCATTTTAATAGCTTTCGTCAACATTCCATGCCCTGTTAACTGCCCCCCCCCCCCCCCCCCCCCCCCCCCGAGACCTAGTGGTATTATAGAGATAATCTCCTCCGGTTACACGCAGTAAACCGATAAGAACGGTGTAAACGGTGATAAAATTCTACTAGAGGCACGAATCTCTCAACCTCTCCTCAGGCCTGAGGAGCGGTTATTTTCTAACTTGGGTGAAACGTAATGCAAGGTATAATTTATGAAGATTATATCTGGGCTTTGCTTGCTCAACGATCGATCCAGGAGTACAGCCATATCGGAGCAGAGAGTGGCAAGTATTTATTTTAGTTGTTTGTTTGTTTGATGGTGTGTGTATGTTGTTTGGTTTGTTTGTTTGTTTTTGTTTATTCGGAGCTATAATAAGGGAGAATCACGAGAGAGTATGATGAAGATAATGATTATATCTGGGCTTTGCTTGCTCAACGATCGATCCAGGAGTATACACCAATATCAAACAGAAAGTGGCAAGTATATATTTTAGTTGTTTGTTAGTTTGATGTATTTTGTTTTTGTTTAGTGTTTAATCAAATTCGGAGCTATAATAAGGGAGAATCACGAGAGAGTATGATGAAGATAATGATTATATCTGGGCTTTGCTTGCTCAAACGATCGATCCAGGAGTATACACCAATATCAAACAGAAAGTGGCAAGTATATATTTTAGTTGTTTGTTAGTTTGATGTATTTTGTTTTTGTTTAGTGTTTAAATCAAATTCGGAGCTATAATAAGGGAGAATCACGAGAGAGTATGATGAAGATAATGATTATATCTGGGCTTTGCTTGCTCAACGATCGATCCAGGAGTACACCAATATCGAAGCAGAAAGTGGCAAGTATAACATATTTTAGTTTGTTTGTTTCTTTGTTTGGATGTATGTATGTTGTTTGGTTTATTTTTTTGTTTAGTGTTTAATCAAATTCGGAGCTATAATAAGGGAGAATCACGAGAGAGTATAATTTATGAAGATTATATCTGGGCTTTGCCTGCTCAAACGATCGATCCAGGAGTACACCATTGGCAATATCGAAGCAGAAAGTGGCAAGTATATATATTTTAGTTTGTTTCTTTCTTTGTTTG